>JAODUH010002603.1:0-11917 GCA_027564835.1 Typhlichthys subterraneus | reverse complement strand
AAGTACACAAATATTGTTTGCAAGTACACAAACATTGTTTGCAAGCACACAAATCTTTATTACAGAGCTTTGTCTCTTGGCACTGATTTCACGCCATAGCAGTAGTCTACAGTAGGCAGTGACAGTAGTAGGTCTACGATAATACCATAAGCTATTTATTAAGTTGATTAAAATAAATAACAAGAGTCTCTACGTAAAATTATAGTTTACATACATTTTGCATTGTCTGCTGCATCAGCATCTGCTTATTTTTTGTTATATCTCAATATAACATTAGAACTAATCAAAAAACTCCAGAGAAGAAATTCTCAACAGGAACAAGTAGGTTATATTTATTATTTTGTCTAACAAAATCTTGCTTCGTCAGTATTTTACTCCTTCATGCTTGAAGGCTGGTTCTGTTAGAGGTGTCCACCACCTACACACAATCAGAAATTTTATCATACTGTTTAAAACAGGAGATGAATATGCTATATTCTAAAGGCTCACTACATAACTGAAAAAATAGCCCCTTTATAGATTATATTGATGCACTAAACATTCTGCCCGATGATAGCTGACTCAATCTGTGAGTGTTAACCTGTCAGTCCAAACAACAGTTCAGCACCCATTACAATGCCACCTTCAACTTACTTATATTACTTATTTTTCATTTTATTTTGTATTTCTTTTGGAAATAAGTGGGTGGGGCTGGAGGTAATACACTCAGACAACTACATACGGTAGCTGAGTAACACTGACATGTAGACCTGTTGGCTCATTCCTGGGAAATGTTCTTTAATAATGGTGATGTGTGGATCAATAAAGAAATGTATAAACAAACAGTAGCAGGTGTAAAAATAACTACTTGCTAGAGATAGTATGTGGATACAATGGTGTTCCCTCATGACGTGCTTCACATCACTGAAGTCACTGCTTAAGTGTTCTCTAAAGATAAAGATATCTAACAACACTAGATTACAGAGCATAAAGTCCTAACATACATTAACAGAATAAGACAGAAAACCAGCTATTTGAATGTCTAAAACATTCGACGTGAGTAAACAATACAATACAACTATTTTCTGGTACACAATAATCGGCACTTATTACAGTGTTGTCATTCATTTCACATGACAAGTACAATGTCCAGCAATAATATAACAATATAACAATTCTGCTATTGTAGAATATTGTTTCACTGCACAGCACACACTTCTGCATTAATTAATATAGTAACTGACCCTGGCAAATAACTAAGCATTTTAGTTTCATATCTATATTACTTGTAGTAGGTAATTTAAGTTCAAATTAAATTCCATTATTTCCAGCCAGCCTATCCAATTCTACCCAAGCAACCGCCCTCTGCTGGCTGTGGATGGCATTGCGAATAGCAGCCAGTAGCTCATCTGCGCAGCTCCAGGTGTTGGGCTCCAGACTGTGGTGGAGCAGGGGCAGTGTATCCAGCAGCAGGTCTTCTGCCTGGCACACCTCCTCCAACACGACTTCCTCCCCACGTCTGGGAAACAGCTTCCTAAACACAGTATCGTTCCAGCTCAACGGATTTGTTAAACGCATCAATAATCCACCGGGGGTTCCGGGGTTCTACCGAACACCGCCACCTACCTCAGTTTCTTGTGCTTTTTGTTTTTAGGGCGGATGTGGATGACTATGGGGTATATCCCTTGTCTCAGCAGACCCTCCACACTTGTGAGCCCTAGCTCCAGCAGGCAGTGTTTACCCTGGGTGAATGAGAGAGAGAGACAGAGAGAGAGAGAGAGAGAGAGAGAGAGAGAGAGATTTTCAATATGATAATAATAATAATAATAATAATAATAATAATCAATAATGTTCATTTATGCAACACATATGATGCCAAGACAAATGGAGACAGTTTCCACACACTTTATGCTAGGCCTTTACTGCCCTCTAGTGGCGAACTGTTATTTTCACAATAGGTGTCAGTCAAAGAAATACAAGTTATTTCTGCCCTCACCATCAACAAAACTACTCAAGTGGAGGCCGGACCAACTTGCATCAAATCATCAAGGTGTTTGGCTTTGTTTTAGTGTGTCTGTGACTGTTTTAAACACACAGAGACATAGACCTTTTCAAATCAGATAATTTGCGTTGTGTTTTTATTTCATTTACCTGGTCGATGATTTCTTTTATTGACTGTAGCCGTATACCCAGAGACTGCCTGGGAGTGGAGGAGTACACCAGAAATATTTTCTTATCGTGTCTTTCTGAAGCCTCGATTGGTTCTACAGCGCATAAGAGGAGCAGAGTAAAATGAATCAAGTGAGTTCCGATTTCTTCATCAAGAATTTCCAGTGTGTGTGTGTGTGTGTGTGTGTGTGTGTGTGTGTCTACTTACCTGGCAAGCAGGTGTTGAAGTCCAACCCAGACTCTACTGGCTGCAGCAGCTTCTCTATCAGGCCACGAGACAGCACGGAAGGAGAGAAGATGACTGGCCTCTTTGTGGGGACCGGCACAGGCTGGACCAGACTGTAGGGAATCAGGTGCTCCTCGTGACCTGAGGTGGCACGTCAACACACACAAACAAGCTTTATTTTGGGATTATATTGCAAGTTGGTTACTATTGTTACTGTCGGGGGCAGGGCAGGATAATATGGTGGTCTAGGACAGGGGTTCCCTAATTTATCAATGCCAAGGCCCCCCAAATAGCATTAGCTGCTGGCCCGGGCCCCCCTTTTGCGAAATATTTTTTTTAAACCCTATCCCATTTCCATACTTTTATTTAATGCAATAAAAAGTTATTTTATATTTAAAATATTTTAACATTCCATTGGATTCAACGTTGCTGTTTTCTTTTCTAAAGTTTTATTTGCAATGTTGCAATGTTTCCGTTGAGTTTAACAACATGAGCGCATACAGTTACCAGATCAACACTGACCATTTGTGATTAATGATAGTTCATTCAGGACTACTTTTTTATATATATGCACTCAAGTAATTGACCAATGATTGTTAAGCAACAATGCTATATATTTTTCTGAATTCTGTTTTACAATAAATACTTATCTAGAATAAATTTCAATTATAGATAAAATGTTTCAATCTTTTTTTCTTTTTTTTTCTCTCATAATTTCTCCAATTTGCTGAGGGCCCCTTGCCGCCCCCTGGCGGCCCCCACTTTGAAAACCACTGGTCTAGTAGGAGGCTGTCTTCAGCCCATAGGTCCTGTGATTATCCTTCAGCAAGATGCCCAACACACGTATGTACATTTCTATTGACAAGTTGATATGTGTTTGAGGAGGAATAGCAAAGTTAGGATGCCAGTGACAGTTTGTGACATTACGTGTCAATACTCTTGTCACTCACGGTGGGAGAGTGTGTAGAGGACCTGTGGTGCCGAGCCAATCCCGCGACAGTTGGGCGCCACAGCCTTGACCAATCGCACGCGGCCACATCCTTTCTTCATTAGCTACGAGAAAAAATGCAGAAAAGATGAAGAAGAAGCAAGAGTCGCAGTGGAAGCCGTCAACGAAATAACAGTAAAAGATGTGTCACCTTTTTCTTTGTATCCTGCTGCTCCAGAGCCAATGTCCGCAGCCGCACTAGTAACAACTGCTGTGCCCTGAAAAGTCAAAAAACTTAATGAAACCTGAATGAAACTGATATTGCTCCAGGGGGAAATGTGGTGATTAATATAGTAGGAGTGTAAGTTTCGCCAATAAAATTAGCCACATCTATATTTTAGGTACAGCCAGGTCACGTTTACGCATGTGTTTCTACTGCAAGCGTTGGATTTTCTCAACGCGTGCGTAGCCCGCAATGTTACAAGCTCTACGCTGCGATACATAGGAAATGTATGAAATTCCTGTGCAACTACGCATCCAGTATGTAAGGGGTGTAAAGCAGCAGTCCCCAATCCCGGTCCTGGAGGGCCGCTGACCTCCATGTTTTAGATTTCTCCCTGCTCCAACACAGCTGATTCACACGAATAGCTCGTCATAAGTGACCCACATGCGATGACGTGAGCACTCACTTAATACTGTAGTGGACGAGCAATGTCAACGCACCTGTTGTAGTTGGGCATGGGCCCCTCTTGTAGGAGCTTGGTGGTGCAGGGATCCACCAAGGCACAGCGCCACTGGTACTTGCCGTTGTAGCGCGTGTCTGTCACGTGTATGATGTCATCGCAGTTTGCACCCAGACAGGGCGGCTCACTGTGGGGCTCTACGTCCAAGTTGACCCGAACGTAGAAGGAGTCGGCCCCGAGGAAAGTAGGGGACGAGAGCTGGCCGCACAGCTTGGCATATGCTAAGGCAGGAAAGGAAGAGGTTCAGTTTGCGTTCGTTTGCACAGCTGTGCACCGTCATGGATGATGTAGGGGGAGGGGCAGAGGAGAGCGTGGGGTGTCAGAAGGGGCAGCTGCCACGTCAATGTTTTTGTAACGCGGTGGGAACACTGACAAACCGAGAAGTGTTAAAAGCCCGTGCAGCCTGATAATTGTAATAAAGGGTTTTACCCTCAGTGTCAGCTCCTGGCAAATATCTCAGGGTGGGCAATTGTTTTGGTGACCCATTCAATAGGTAAATTAAAGTTATAGGAAATCATTCTGGAGCAAGCCTGTCGATTAAAAACTGAATCCGATCACGCTGAAATGGAACTGGCAAATGCAAAAATACATTCATTCAACATCATCTGATTCAGTTGTCATGTTATTGTTGGTGCAGCAAACAGCATGAACGCACAAACTTGCTTTGCGAGTAACTGATGAGACAATGAACCATTCTAGGGTATGTCGTTGCCTAGACAACTCAAGTCACTGCCTTGCAGGGCCTGAATTTTGGAATAAAGTTTTTTAACATGAATGTCTATGAGAGCGATCAGGATTTTCAGCCACACTGAAAGATAGGGAGGATGCGTACTCTACGGAACACTGGACGCTGATTAGATTAAGATATTTGGAGGCAGGACAGTCACAGCTGGCGATACACAGTGGTAAATTTTGAAATGATCTCCTCTTCCTTTCTAACTTTGGCTCTGAGGAACGAACCGTCCCTGCTTACCCTCCATGCTGGGCTGGTGTTTCAGAGCCGAGGGCTCCGTCCACCACTGCAGAGAGAAATGGGCAACCTCTGCTGTACACTGGCTCAACGACATGCTGCCTCCACCAAACAGAACTCGCTCCAGCTGTGTACAGACAGAGGGACACTCATCCATAGGCAGGCATGCAATCGATGAGATGAATGTCTTCATACAGTGACACACACGTGCGCACGCACACACGCACGCACACACACACACGTGCCTGCAGTAGCTCGCTGCCCTCCCTCAGACCACACTGTTCAGCAGGGGAGCCAGCTCTCACTCTGCTGACGAAGATGCCCGTGTGGTTTCCTCCGACCATCGTGATGTCATCAGCGAGACTGACTTCGTGTTTCCGCGAGATGGGGGGGCTTGTCACTGAAGACTGGCACTCCACTCTGAGAGGTGATAAGGGAGGGATGCCATTTTAGAAAAGATGTGCAAAGTACTTTACAGTTACACTGTAGCATAACTCTACTGTGTTACATTTCATGTTTCAAGAACTCGCTGGTTCGAACCCCGCTAACTCCTCACCAAGTGTCGAGGTGTCCTTGAGCAAGACACCTAACCCTAACTGCTCCCCCCGGTGGTCAGGGGTCTCCTTGCATGGCTGACGTCGTCATCGGTGTATGAATGCGTGTGTGAATGGGTGAATGTGAGGCATATAATGTAAAACGCTTTGGATAAAAGCGCTTTATAAATGCAGTCCATTTACCATTTATGCACACATTGTTGTCAAGGAGTGTTTATGACTGTTTACACAGCTCTGGAAATAAATAACTAACAAATGTAAAAACTATAATAATTAAAAAGTGTATACAAATAATGCATTAAAAGTGATGAAAGGAAAAGCCAGAGAAACTTCTACAGTGGTCTTTCCAATTTTCCAGAAGTGTATACAGTATTTCTACGGTACAACCAATCATTAGAGCTGTACCGTACCCTAGAATGCTTGGGCTGGGTTTATGTGGAGGCACTGGCGGAAGGTTGACCAAGTCAGGAGGGAAAAGATGAGAATGCTCAGAGCTCCAGGAGTCACTTAAAGACGCCTCGCTTTGGTCACCTAAAAGAAATAAAATAACTCATAAGAGACGCATACAGCAAAAAATAAAGAAAAAGAGTACCAAAACAAAAAGTTTATTTTAGAATTAAATACATGCTATTAACACAGAGCTAATGGATGCTAAATGTTGATGAATGTGTTTTAATTCTGTTTATAAGGTCTCTCAGCTCGATGAATGTGAACGTACTTGTCATACTATCATTCTCGTCGCTGCCCCAGGACTCCAAGTCAAACCTATTCACAGAGAAAGAGAGGGAATGTTGAGGGAGGCAGGAGAACACGCCAATGAGGAGCAGTAGGATGGAGTATTGTGGTGTAACTCACTCAGTATTAGCCCGGCGGTTGATGGAGTTCATGCAGGGGGGAAAGGTGAATGTGGAAAGACGGTTTATTTCCTTTTCGTTGTCTTCTTTCTGAAGGCACGGATATATATATATATATAGCACAATTCAATGAAAGATAAAACATGGTTAATGTCCTTCACTCCTTCATTCCTTCCCATTTCTCTGTGTTGTAGATGCATGCTGTGAAACTCACTGATAACAGGAGATTCTCCTCTGAGTTGGACTGAGAATCTGTGAATAATAAGAATAACACAGTGACGTGACATTCATGCGAACACGTGTGTGTGTGTGTGTGTGTGTATCTTCATATGCATGCGGCATGTGACATACAGCCATGTTCATTACACACAACTTACTTCCAATTGCGTCATTGTCGTGGACTCTAGGGGGCGCCTGTGGCACAGACAAGACAGGCAGCAACATGACCTCATAGTTAGGGAGCATTACTGTATAGAATAGGTCCTAACAGGCCTGTAGTTACACAACTGAGTGTGGCAACATCCCTATTCATTCTAATGCAGCCAACACTAAACATACAAAAGGGATTAGATGTGAAAATGTGGGCATTCACTGTCATTTACTACAAAAGCATTATGCACCGTGAGTTATGCTATGCTATGGGTCATATGCATACCAAAACAACCTCAAAATTAACTCCTATCAAAACATCCACTTTAGGATCCTCCGGAATAGTTGGTCAATGACAGTAGTACTAAATAACATTACCATACCATTTAATTTCATACCTTGAAGTAATAAATACTGTGATTTTTTTCTTGTCTTACCAATTATTGATAACAATGGTGTCTTTCCATTACCAAACGTGAATGACATTCCTTTGACAGTGTAGCATAATGTTTTACAAGTCATACAAATGCTGTAGTAAAGGCTTTCATTATGTTAAAATAAGTACACATTGACAATGCCGAAAATGCCAAACCGCACTTTTAAACTGTAAATATAGTACCGTTATTCATTCTGTAGGTTTCTGAATGTACTTCAGTAGTATTCATAGCAAATGTTAGTCAATTTTAATAGGTTTTGAAAGAAAGAAAAAAAAAATACAGTAACCAATTGTAATAAAAATAAAAATAAATAAAATACCATATGGCATCTAGTGAACTATATCAGTGCTTATTAAAGACTTGAAGAGGGTTAACAGCAACTTTATGACAGCTATGGAGGTAAGGGTAACCATGGAGACGGAATCAACTCTGACCTTTCGCAGCTGGGCCCCATTGAATGGGGAGGTCAGGCCCAAGCCTACCGAGCAGCAGGGGCCGTGGCACTGGTCCTCACTGAACAGAGACAGGTGGGACTGTGGTGGAGGAATGCATCATGTGTGCATGAGAAGGGTTAGAAGAGGTACATTGATCATTGTTCATCTGTTATCTCACTAGAATCATTCATGGACAAGCTTAGAAATTAAGGCTAGGAATGAATGGACTTATATATTATATATTCACGGGTTGGAATACTTGTGTGTGTGTGTGTGTGTGTGTATCTGTGCGTGTGTGTGTGTGTGTGTGTGTGTGCGTGTGTGTGCGTGCGTCTATGCTCTAGTGCACCACACACTCACACAGTCCAGGGAGGTGTTGCTCTGCCTCTTCTGCTCGTGACTCTTGTCCATCTCCTTCTCCAGCTCTCTGGTTAGATGCTCCACATTGGCCTGCAGCTCAGCGATGCTCTTCCGCAGACGGTTCTTGTCCAGCAGGCAGTCTGTGTACTCCAGCTGGAGGCTGTCCCGACTACGCAGGGCCTGGACACAGTGACGTATTCCTTCACCTTATACTTACATAGTGTTAATGTGTATCTATATTCCCCTACCAATATTACTGACCCCCCCATATTTGACCACAACAGATCAATTTGTATTTGAAATCTCTGCTCAGTCTCCTTTACTTTACGCACTTTTGTATTTGTATCTTGTATGTCTAATATGTATGCTGTCTTGTTTTTATAGGCTATTATGTGTCTTTGTATTTTTAATGTAAGATGTCCTTGAGTGTCTTGAAAGGCGTCCTTAAATAAAATGTATTATTATTATTATTATTATAGGGTGAAATAGTCACATGTCAAAGTGACAATCACTGTCTCCCAAGTTAATCTTTATTATAGTGCCCCATTTACATACGGTAAACGAACGCACACTCACATAAAAGAAAAATGTGTTCTGTCCGATCGCATGCCTCAGATTTACATCAAACAGAATGCCATTGTGGCAAAATGTATGTATTTTGTATGTGAGAAATGTCATGGTGATTGGTGGGAAAACTGCTTATTCCGTACATATATTATGTATGTACAATAAAGCATATAAAAGACTACAAGTTCTAGACTGCCTATAACTGAATTTAAATACATTTTTCATTTGAATCGACAAACAAGTAAAACATTTTTAAATAAATATTTCCATTCTTAACTGACCTGGTCCCGTTCCTTCTCCAGTTCCATGATCTGGTTGAAGTAGGACATGCTCCTCTTCTGCTCCGTCTCCCAGTCCAGCTGAAGAGTCCTAACCTTCAGTTGGATCTGCTCACACTGGAGCTCCAGCTACGAAATAGCATGCACAGGTACACAGTTATGACATGAGTCTTATATGTCTTATATGCATCTTATTGACATTTACATCAGTTGTGAAGTAACTGCATTTAAACTCATATTATTGGAGAATTATAAGCTCCAAACAATTATACTGGTATGATAAATGAGCCGTTTTAGCCATTAGCTAATATTATTTTGTTTTGAACTCCTGATTATAGATAAAAATAATTTTAATGGAACCTTTTCGCTCTGCTCCTCTGAACTCTCTAGCTCCATCTGTAGCTTTGTGATGGTATCACACAGTTCTTGGCGCTGCTCGTTGGCTTCCCTGCAGTCCTGCTTCAGGATGTCCATAAGTGCCTGATGCAGACAATAAAACACAAACATGAAATGGTCCCACACGCATTAGCAGCAACAGTGCAACACATGCACTGTGTTGGTCATACAGTTATATAAATCACAAGTGGTCAAACCAGTGGAACAGTGGAAATACTGGTCCATGTCTCACCTGAGCACCATTGGGCTCATCTTTGTCAATCTGATTAAGGTACAGAGGCTTCTGTGGTAAAGGTGGAGCGGTTCCATTTTGACGTTTGGCAAACAAACTCTTTGTTTTGACCAAGTTGGATGGAACACTACCGCTTTGATTTTCTGACTCCATCAATCTGGACTTGAGCTCTTCCACCTGTACAGGGAACACAGCATAGTATGCTTAAAAGGGGATACTACATTTATTCATATTAGGCATTAATAAGAATAAATGTTTGTTTGTGATTGGAGGGTTGGGATGATGGTGGTGGTATTACTTTTTTTTTTATATATTGTATTGTTTTTACAAATTTTGTATTGTTTTTAATGACATTGTAGTGTGAAGCACTTTGTGTTACATGAATTTGTATGAAAAGTGCTATATAAATAAAGATTGATTGATTGATTGATTGATTGATTGATTATGGCTAATTTTGCCATTCGCCAAAGGTATGCAGAGTGATGCTTCTAGTTCTTATTGTAGAAACATTTCCCTATATATCTGTGCTACGGTATGCCTAAAAAGTTGCATGATGAAGGATATTCCCAGCAAAGTTCCATAAATTCATCTAATGAACATCACATCCAAATACACTAAACCAATGACTATGTAGTCAGAGATTTTCCACTAAGTGAGTCATACCTTAGTTTTGGTCTTCGTGTTGTAATGCGATTCTAACAAAGAAAAGAGCTGTCCCATAGCTGCATGCAAACCATCCAACAGAAATAAGCATCGTGTTCATCAAGTATCACATTTCACACCTTTTTTATTCCACAGCTCAAACTTGACAACATTTCTAAGTAATCGCAAAGTCAACATAGGAATCTGGGCATTTGTTTAAAACAAGTAAACCAAAAACAAAACAAAAATAATAAAAAAACAACAATAACATAATATGTACTTGGAAAGGACCACATCTGCAAGCCACAGTAAATTACAGTTGTCTAAAGCTAATAATCAGGCGCTAAGTTCTTTAACACCAATAATAGCATTATAACTACAAAACCAAGTGTGTGAAAGGGACTGGTATGAGTCACTAGACATGCTGGGAAAAGTTGAATAGGTGAAATGATTGACTAGTCAGAACTTGTCTATTCCATTAGCTGTCACTGAGAAAGCCCAAGCTCTTACATCTGCATTTACTTGAACCAGAATGACTCGCACACCTCGTTTTAGGGTACTTTCTCATCGTTTTGTGTGGTGTCAAATTGATTGGAGACAAGGTGATATACTATTGTGCACAGCCACTGCAGGCTACAATAGCTGGATCAAACAACTGCGACGATGCATGTAAACACCTGATTAGATGACATCCCGTGTCTTCAATTAGAAGGATTCCATTCAGAAAAACAAAACAGTGTCCATGTATACCCAGCTATTGACTAACAGCAAATAGACCTCTCAATATGCAAAATCTGAGTTTGGTCAGGTTCGCTATATTTATAGCCTACCCAGTTGACACTTTATTATTAAGTGCACCTCCTTGTCATTGCCAATATCATATAAGCCAATCTTGTGGCAGCAGGAGCGTCAAACCCAGTAGAAGCCTGGTAACAACCCAGTCATTAGAATCAGGTGTGTTGGAGCAGGGAGACATCTGTACCATGCAGGGGAGAGGGTCAAGGACCAGGGCTGATGCTACGTTCACAGCATATCGGAATTACGGTAAAGTACTAGTTTCCTAGTTTCCGACTTGGAAGTTACGACCTCTCAAGTCGTAAGTTTGAGTGGGAGATTCCCAAGTTCACTAGTTGGGATGACCTCCAGCCTATTATTGCGGAGAAGAGGACATTCTTTTGTTCCATGCTCTAGACCATGTGACATTGAGCACAGTGCAGGTACAGTATTAAGGAGTAGGGGCGTTTTTGTTTGTGTTTGTTTCAGGTACCAAACACAGATCTCAAATAAATAAAACTCTTTAACATTACGGAGACTCACGGTGAATGAACATTGCACGGTAGTTTTACTTCGCTCCAACAACAAAGCACTGACAAAACATGACGTACTCGCACTTCCGACTTCACAAGAGGGAAGTACGTGCCACAGGCACGTGAAGGTACCGCTGCATACAGGAACTCGGCTGTAGCAGCTGTGCTACACCTTTTTTTTTTACACTTTAAACAACAAAATGGCATACAGAATTTGTGCAGTAGGTAAACGAACACACACCAGCATGCCACCTCGCTACCAACAGCAGTGTAAGGTCTGCGTCCCGCGCACGACCACGGGAGCGCGCGCCACCACGGACAACGACTGTTCGTCGCTCTAGTGACTCTCTCTCCCCGGACCCGCCTTCCACGTCATCGACATTCCACAATCAACTTAGATCACGTTCACCTGTTTACTAACACCTATGCACAGTATATTAGACGATCACACTTCCTGCTCATTGTGAAGTAT
>JAODUH010002602.1:0-11917 GCA_027564835.1 Typhlichthys subterraneus | reverse complement strand
TAATAATAAGAAAGTTATAGTCAACTGATATAACAGAAAGTAGTTCAGCAAAATCATCAATAAAATTTGCAGAATATTGTGGAGTTCTGTAAATGATTAAAAATAAAATTTTGGTGGCACCCTTTAGTATAAAACAGAGGTATTCAAAATAAATACAATTTCCTAGTCTAGTTTCTTGCACTGGAATATATTTTTGAATAGGGCAGCCACTCCTCCTCCTTTGGCATCTGATAGCTCCCAGTAGATCCAGTAAGAGCTATGGTTGGACAACTGACAGCAGAATGCATCCAACACTGTGGTTGTACAGGGCAGGCAGCTCCCATAGCACCAACAGACTCACCTGTCTGTGCTTCAGCGTTAACTCTGCCCACGCTAACAGGAGATCCTAAACTCCTTAGCTCATGCGATGTCGCGGATAACTGGGTCGAGCTGCATGCAGAACGTACACCAGGGGGCATAGAACTAGACAGCACAGAGCAGATACAAGTTGCAATGTAGTGTGTCTGTTCCAATGCATTGGTGCCTTGAACAGCAGGACATCTTCCCTTTCTTTTGTCTTGTTAAAAAGAATTTCAATAAAACACTTTTTTAAGACAAAATTAATTAACATACTTCTATCAGCCATATTTCATCGTCCTGCTTTGTTTCCATAAACCTGAAAAGACAAAACTTAAACCATCAATACTAGCCACCTTAAATATATCATTGCACATTATATAAGAATCATATTTAACTATTGCATTTAACTAGCAATGAGATAATACTTCATCATAAACATAATGCCCCGTGCTGAGCGCTATAGTGTAGGCTACTGTACCGGTGACAAGTGGAAGATACTTACCCATCATCTAGCTCCTCTATAAAGGCTGCCGCAAGGCCTAACAACACTGCAGGCAAAGGAATGTCTGTCAAAATCTCCTAACTCTTCTAACTAAGATGTATTCATTTTAATAACATACCTGCAAATACAATGGCAGTCTTCTCGTGAGACATTGCTGCTTCCCTCTGTTGTCTGCACAGTATTAACCAGAGATAATAGGATTAAACGTGCTACACACTTGTACGGCTGTAAAAAAAATAAACCTGTATTTATAGTCACCAGACTCTGGGGAATAGCAAACAATGCCACATGGGATTTTAACTAACATATTCAGATTGTATATCTTTCATTATTACACCTTAATTCAGAAGGTTTTCTGAATGATGCTCCCACTTATAAAGTATGCTCACACATATCTTTTGCCTTATGCGTAGCTGTGGCAGCATGTGTACAATGCGGGGCAACGCTGCCACACATTGTCACTTAACAAGACTAACCTAATCCCTCTACTAGCATATCTTCTGATCAGGACAGGTGGTGTGCAAAAGTGACTTGCTGATAAAAAGTGATCACGTTATGTAAAAGTGCATTTTATGGTTATATTACCTATATTTTAGCTGGTAAAAATGAATGGATTCATTATAATCTACAGCACAGAAAATGTGAAATACTATAAATTATGGATAATTTAAAAATATTATTTTTGTATTTTTATCTAGGCGCCTACAAACCATCATGTTGGTTAGACTAACAGTATCCTATATTTTCGAAATATCTATGCTAAACAAGGATATTTGACATAGCAAACAAACAATTTACACATTATCAATCAATCAATCTTTATTTATATAGCACTTTTCATACAAATTCATGTAACACAAAGTGCTTCACACTACGTCATTAAAAACAATAAAAAAAAACATTATAGACAATATACATATATTTCGAAAATATACTAGTCCAACTTGGTTTATTGGTTGGTTAAAAATGAATACATTTTAAAATTATCCTTAATTTATAGTATCTCACCTCTTCTGTGCTCTAAAATATAATTAATTCATAAATTTTTACGTTAAAATATAGGGAATATAACCATAAAATGCACCTTTTCATACCGTGATCACTTTTTATCAGCAAGTCACTTTTGGGCACGACACCTGCCCGAACTAAGCGACTGCCACTAGGGGGCCCCTCTCAAAAAAACAAAGTGTTTTATTATTTAAATTTATTTTATGTCAATGACCGCAACCTTAATTAATAAATCAGACAGAATTAATAAATCAGACGATGAATAGATGATGTCAATGGTTGGTAATCAATAAGAAACACAGTAGCTAATAATTGGGCTATGTTATTGGCCTGGCTAGCATTGTAGCATGGCTAAATAAAGTCCTGCTGCCTCAGCTGGTAGTTAATCACATTCATCTTTTTTTTTTGAAATAGCAATGCCAGGCTCAAAAAAGTAAAAAGACAACAATATCAAATAATAGCAAGGTAAAGGACAAATTACAGTATTTTGTCTACTGGTTTATATTATTTTTCAATACACTAAGTTCACTTTGTGCTGTTACCACTTTGAAAATTTGCTTTATTGCAATTGAACACCAGTTTACAGTTTATGAAAAACCACAAGGACCGTATAAGGAAGATATCCCCTCCTTACAAAACCTAATTTAAGAATTGATTGTTTACTTGTGTAGCCTCTACAATATGTCAAATATTATCACTTTATTTTTTATTTTTTTTATCGTTGTCATTCTGCCCATCCTTTTTACACAGACATCAAACTTAAAGTTAGGGTAAAGTCAGGTAATTTAAAAATTGACCTGACTTTAATAATGTGTGAACCCTGACATTAATAATGTGTGTGTTAGATTTACAGCTGGTGTACAAATGATCAAGCATCGACAATAGTGGATACTTTTGGCAGTGCAAAATTGGTGGGGAAGCCCCCAAATCAAATTCGGCTTAGGGCCCCTTTAAGGCTTGGGCCAGCTCTGCTTCTGATAACAGACCGCAGAAAAAGATAAAAATAGTCTCTGTTGAAATATATTTCATGTTACAGTAACATGTATAAATACAAAAACACATACCAATTCAACTATAAGCACTATATCAACAGTCAACTTATTTAGACAGTAAATATATGACAATAATTATACATATTAAAATTCTACCCTATTTAAAACTCAAGTGTTTTAAGTACAGAATTACAATGCAACCTAATGGGGATGTGATCTCAGGCACTTGCCTGAGAGTGATCTTCTGGAGGGTGAAGAGCTGAATATAGATGAATCCGTCATTGCAAAATGGATATGCAAACTCCCAATGCTACAATATACTGTAAACTGTAAAGGCTCTACCGCAAAGATTGTGGGGAATCCACAGCAGTTGAACTACCACACCACTACTACTGCAATATGCCATTTATCCATCTATACCAATACAATATACCTTATTACCAAGTCCAGTACCAGTTTAAGGTTTTCACTTTGCTTTAGTATCTCATTTCACATTGAAATTATGTCAAATTCTCTAAATACATACATTATAAATATGCATTTGCAAATGCAAAATTCCTTGGTTTTGTGCATTTCAAAAGCAGCACATGTAAAAAGTAGGAGGTACAAAAGGTTATACAAATATAAAAAAATAAAACATCACAATGTCTCTCAAGCTCCAGGCACTTCTCTCCATGGCAACCAAGGAAGGAAGATTTAGTTGCTAGTTTTAGTGTGTGCAGTTGCCAGGGCGTGGTTTCGACGGACATGTCTCAGCAATAGTTGCCGGTCAGGTGAGGAGTATGAACACTGTTGGCATGGAAACGACTCTCCCGTGTGATGACGACGCGCGTGGAGGTCTAAACATTTCTTCTGAATACTGCACAGAAAAAAAGAAAACACTAAACACTAACTGACATGACTGTAGATACCACAGAATAATATACAGTGCATCCAGAAAGTAATCACAGCGCTTCACTTTCTCCACTTTATGTTACAGCCTTATTCCAAAATATATTAAAATAATTTGTTTCCTCAAAATTCAACACACAATACCCCATAATAACAAAATTAAATTTAAAAAGTTTGACATATGTATTATAAAATAAATCACATGTACATAAGTATTCACAGCCTTTGGTCAATACTTTGTCGAAGCACCTTTGGCAGCAATTACAGCCTTAAGTATTTTTGATTATGGTGCTACAAGCTTGGCACATCTACTTTTGGGCAGTTTCTCCCATTCTTCTTTGCAAGACCTCTCAAGCTCCATCAGGTTGATGTGCACAGCCATTTTCAGATCTCTCCAGAGATGGTCAATCGGGTTCAAGTCTGGGCTCTGGCTGGGACACTCAAGGACATTCACAGAGTTGCCCTGAACCCACTCCTTTGTTATCTTGGCTGTGTGCTTAGGGTTGTTGTCCTGTTGGAAGATGAACCTTCTCCGCAGTCTATGGTCCAGAGTACTCTGGAGCATGTTTTGTTCAAGGATGTCTCTGTACATTGCTGCATTAATCTTTCCCTTAGATTCGGAATAGTCTCCTAGTTCCTGCCGCTGAAAAAACATCCCACAGCATGATGCTGCCACCACCATGCTTTACTGTAGGGATGGTATTGACCAGGTAATAAGCGGTGCCTGGTTTCCTCCAGACAAAACGCTTGGCATTCAGTCCAATGTGTTCAATCTTTGTTTCATCAGACCATATTCTATTTCATGGAGTCCTTCAGGTGCCATTTTGCAAACTCCAGGTGGGCTGCCATATGCCTTTTACTGAGGAGTGGCTTCCATCTGGCCACTCCACCATACAGGCCTGATTGGTGGAGTGCTGCAGAAATGGTTGTCCTTCTGGAAGGTTCTCCTCTCTCCACAGAGCAACGTTGGAGCTCTGTCAGAGTGACCATAGGGATCTTGGTCACCGCAGTCACTAAAGCCCTTCTCCCTCAATCGCTCAGTTTGGCCAGGCGGCCAGTCAGGAGTCCTGGTGGTTCCAAACTTCTTCCATTTACTGATGATGGAGGCCACTGTGCTTATTAGGACCTTCAATGCTGCAGAAATGTTTCTGTAGCCTTCCCCAGATTTGTGCCTCGATACAATCCGGTCTCGGAGGTCTACAGACAATTCCTTGGACTTCATGGCTTGGTTTGTGCTCTGACATGCACTGTCAGTGTTACCGTATATAGGTATACAGGTGAGTGCCTTTCCAAATCGTGTCCAATCAACTGAATTTACTAAAGGTAGACTCCAATGAAGTTGTAGAAACATCTCAAAGATAACCAGTGGAAACAGGATGTGCCTGAGCTCCATTTTGATTGTCATGGCAAAGGCTGTGAATACTGTACATATGATATTATTTAAAAAAAAATTTGCAAAGATTTCAAACAAATGTTTTTCACTTTGTTATTATGCGGTATTGTATGTAGAATTTTGAGGAACATTTTTTAAACTCCATTTTGGAATAAGGCGTAACAAAATGTGGAAAAGTGAAAGATTCTGTGGAATCTGTAGATACCAACCATAATGGACACAACAGAACAATATATAGTAGATACCACAGAACAATGTATAATGGATACCTGCGGTAGGGGCAGAGCTCGCACTGATATGGTTTCTCTTGGCTGTGAGTCCGGCAGTGTCTACGCAGAGAGCTGCGATCGATGGAGGCATATGAACACTGATAACAGGAAAATGGTTTCTCTCCTGAAACATTGAAAAACAGTCACTCCATGTGTGTACCTGTGTGTGTGCGTGTACCTGTGTGTGCTTGCGTGTGTACCTGTGTGTGTATGTGCGTGCGCGTGTACCTGTGTGTGTGTGTGCATGCATGTGTGTACGCGTGTGTGTGCGAGTGTGTGTACCTGTGTGTGTACCTGTGCGTATGTATGTACCTGTGTGTGTGTACCTGCGTGTGTGTGTATGTGTGTTCCTGTGTGTGTGTGTGTGTGTGTATATCTGCGTCTGTATATGTATGTGTATACCTGTGTGTGTGTATGTGTACCTGTGTGTGTGTGTGTGTATGTGTATGCGTGTACCTGTGTGTGTGTACCTGTGTGTGTACGTGTGTACCTGTGTGTGTACCTGTATATGTGTGTACCTGTGTGTGTGCGTGTATGTATGTGTGTACCTGTATGTGTGTACCTGTGCGTGTACCTGTGTGTGTGTGTACCTGTGAGTATGTGTACCTGTGTGTGTGCGCGTGTGCTGCAGCAGGGAGGCCTTGAGGCGGCTGCTGTAGGAGCAGGTAGGACACCTGTAGGGTCTCTCCCCCTGGTGGACGCCCATGTGTCTCCGCAGGGTCAGCCTGCTGGAGAAGGCCCTGCCACAACAACACCTCATCACCACCACACACACACACACAGTACTGTGGACATACTGGGCCACTCCCAGCACAACCAGTAGTAACCTGTTGCAGATGGAGCAGCAGAGCCCCCCCCCCACTCCGTTCTTAGACGCAGATTGTTTCGTCTTCCCTCGTTTTGGTTTCTTCTTGGTGGCTGGAGCCAACTGTGCATTCCTCCTGCTGGAACAGACCAGACACACATTAGTATACTATATAGTACAGTATAGTCAGGGTATGACAGTGTACAGTCTGGTCCTCCTGACACCCAGATAATGTTATCCTGATAACTAGACCAAGTTCTGCTAGGTCCGGCTCTGAACTCACCTAGGAACCTTTGTGGATTTCTTGTGTTTCTTCTCTCTGGCCCCAACTATAGTAAAGACAATTCAAGGTTGGGTGAGACAGCCTGTCAATCATTTCTCTGGCCCCTCCAGAACCAAATCTAAAACTCCCTATTGTGATTTCAATGATTCTGGACCTACTTGGGTCCAGCGCCAAATCAGGGTAGAATATATTTTTTTGGTACACTATCCATACCCATTTGTGCTCTAAAATGTTCCACCATGGTCTTTTCTGAAATATTAATAAAAAAAAAAAAAGATATAGTCTGCAATAAGATAATACACTTGCTGTCCAATTAACCAAATATCTCTTCTGCTATTTGACTCTGTGCATGCTGAAGAAAAAATCTGGCAAGCCTACACAGCCCTAGTTCCTTAAATAGAAACATAAACAAAGTAGCAAACAAGCATCGCTCACAACAACAATTCCCTCGGCTTCACAATGCATTTCAATATGTGCGGCTGAGCTTCTGAGGAAGTTTGTTTTGATTTAAGATCAAAGTTAGCAAGCGTTCTTAAGAATGGCTAACCCTGCTTTTAAGTCCCAGTCCCTCTAGCTCTATACTAGTGATATCCCTCTTGTTCCCCGAATCTCACAGGAATGGAGAAATGGGGGCTTCTGAGTCTAGACTATATTATACCTCCAGAGGATTTATGATGCCTTGACTCCCGACGGTGACGGCGTGCTGTCCTGCGCCCACCCACCTCCACTAGGTTGAGGTCTGGGCTGGGTGTGGCAGGATGGGCACTGGAAGGTTGTGGGCTGGTTGGGGCATGGCGGGAGCTGTGTTGGAGGGGTTGTGCGCTGGGCAGAGCTGGGTGGGGTTCGCACAGAGAGGCAACACGGCGACAAAGACCCAGAGTCATAAGGTGAGCCGATTGGGCCATGTGGTCATCATGGCAATCAGGAGACGGCAGGAACATTGAGGAACCTTCGTCCTCAAACAGCGTGCTGACCTACAGCAAGTATTTACTTAATTCTAATCAAATAGCAAGCCTTATAATACTTAAGGAATATTACAGTAACTTCAATGAAATGGTGATTCATACATTTAATTATTGTAATCTAGAACGGGTCTCTTACCTCGCAGGTTTGGGCGACCGCCAGCCCATCTGGTCCGTCCAGATTCAGGTCGCAGGACCGCGGGCTCATGTTGGACAACATGCCGTACATAGGCAGCAGGAAGCCCATCTGGTCTTCGGCGTCTGATCCGGGTTTGGACTCGACGCTGAGCTCCGGGTCTAGGTCGTAGGAAGACGAGCTAGGGTCGCCTTGCCAAGGAGAGGCCGCGGACTCGTGCGTGCCCGCGTGTCGGCTGACACGGGACTCGAGGGCACTAGTGAAGCGGCACAGTCTGCATCGGTAAATCTGTACGAGGAAGGACTCCACGAAGCCGGTGCCGTCGCGATATAGACCGCACGATACCGTTTCGTCCGGGAGCCTTAAGGTGACCGGGGAGATAGAGCGAAAGTCATTGAGCTTCTCCATCTCTACATGGTTTCAGGGGGGAAATAAAACATCTGAAAAATGCATCAGTTTGTTATGAAGTTCTTCTTCGCGATTTATTTTATTTTTGCGCCCGGACTTCCTTGTTTCCTATCTTCTTCGTGTTCTCCCTGTGATGTAATATCCCACTGCTCCCTAGCGGTGTGCAGAGGGAATAGTTTGAAGCATGCAACACAAAAAAAAACAACTTTGTGACGCACTGTGAGATACGTCTAGTTCATTGATGTTTATTATTCAGTAGATTCTGCCTATCATGTTATTGTAGGAGAACTGAAGATGTATGAATGTGTGATTTTGCAAGTAATACAATCTAATTGATTATAATAGAACTGGTTTGCCTTGCTAAGTAGAATCCAAACAATATATTTTCATAAGACAGGGACAATTCACAATTAATTTATTACTGCGCTCATCATGTTAGCCGGTGTTCGTGAAAAGACCAGCCAGGGCGAAACTGGGTTTAGGTTTTAATGCGCCGAGTGTGTGTGCCGTGTGTGCACTTCCCTTTCCCGAGCCACATTAGCAACCTCTGACTAGGGGATCCCGAGACGTTCCCAGGCCAGTGTGGAGATATAATCTCTCCACCTGGTCCTGGGTCTTCCCCAAGTCCTCCTCCCAGTCGGATGTGCCTGGAACATCTCCCAAGGGAGGCGCCCAGGGGGCATCCTTACTAGATGCCGAGGTGTTCCTGAGAACTGTCGGTACCAGTAGAATTCATCACCAGAACTAGCAACTTTAGAGTACTTGTAGTACAGAGTAACAGTTGACCCTTCTTAACTTGTCTCTTCATTCCTGACTGAAGTCAGGTATTGACTATAAACACCTAAAAAAAAAGTTGTTTTAAAGTAAATGTTTGAAAGACATTGAACAAATTCTTGACAGCATTAACTCTTATACTGTACCTGTTGTCATGGTCAGCAACAGTGGACAAAATAATCGAAAGTACAGGGGCTCCATCCTAGAATATAAAGACAAGTTGGTTGTAGTTTGTCCTGTCCTGTTGCTGGTTCAGCGCCCACTCCTGGTAAAATGGTTATAAGGTTCTACGTTTTTTTTTGTACTACTGATCTATAACTGCTGCTGTGTATATAGCAACAGCATATACTGTGTACTGTTGCTTTTGTATATAGTAGATATAACAAATTAGGATACAAGCCAAAAAAACATTTTGGCCTCAAGCAAAAAAGTTAGTGTGGTTTACAGTAAAAGAAACTCATTTACAAAAAATTAACATTGTCTATATGCAGGTAGATCTGAAACATGAAAAGTATAGTTTTTGTAAGGACTCATAACACTGAACCCTAACACTGAAAAATATATATTGTATCTGTAGCGCCTCTAGACCTAATCCGATATAGCAATAAAGACCCTAACATCTGCCTAGGTTCGTGAGTGGTTTACCCTTATTAACTCACAAGGAGGAGTGGTTAAATTGAACAGTTGACAGTATTATTGCCTTACATTTGAGTATTAACATTTACACATTGCTAATATCAAGTCAGGTGTCTCCGAAGATACCTGACTAGGCCACACCGCTTTCGACTGTCCACAATCTCACTGGGTTTGGCTCGCCATCAAAGGATCCTTCAGACTTAATCTGGTCATTCAAAAAACCAATCGGAGTTTCAATTGCTTATTCGGTTTCAAACACTTCTTTCACGCTTACTGCGGGGATGCTTTGATACAAGAACTGCTCAACAGTGTCTTAACTTAGAAATAATCATAAATTTTGTCTGTATGGTTCTGTTTAGTAGCACGTTTTCACGGCACATGTAGCAAGTGATGTCTAGTTGAAAAAATGATGACTCACGTACTACTCTCAAACATTCAGATACGTGCATTTCTCCTCCTTGTGGAAGCAACATGCCACTGCACCTCTAGATTATATACTGGGTATTAGTAGCCCTATATTTCACATGGGTTACATATCATTTTTGTAATGCAATCAACTTTTAGTATTTAGGGAGTCATTGTGCTGTGATTCATTATATGTTCCTCTTGGAAAGAAAATGTGCTAGTGTTTTGACAGAATTACATGGTTTTTAGTCAGGATTGCAGTGTTTTGATAGAGTTCATGTATGTAAATAATGCTGTGTTTTTTAAGCATTTTGAAAATGTAGTTAGTGTTAAATTAACTAGATGTATTTTTCACAAGAACATTTCGAATTTGGCTAATTGTGTGAGGACAAATACTCACAATTTGCCAAATTAGCCCAATTTTAAGATATTAAATATTGAAAACCATTTCCATATTACATATGCACTATATGGCAGTCATGTGTTCCATGTTTGAGCCTCAATAAAATAAAATCCTTGAAAGATTTGCTCATATGTTGACAACAAATACTTTTTCAAATACTTTTTTGTAAGTGCATGCACAGCATTCCTGAATAAAATGTTGTTAAACTGGACCAACACGTTGTTGCTTCACCGTTTAACCTTATCAAGCTGACCTCATGACGCGAGTGGAATGTCACCCTGGCAGGACAATTCAGAATATCTATATGTGTATTACAGTTTTTTATATTGCTAACAACTGTTATACTGAAGACTTTTTTTAAACTCTTAACACAGCAACACACCTAGCTCACACAATTAGCCAAATACTACATGTTCTTGTCAAAAACACATCTTGTTAATTAAACACTAACTACATTTCAAAATGCAAAAAAAAAAACACACTTTACATGAAGTCTATGAAAACCCCTGCAATCCTGACTCAAAAACACATAATTCTGTCAAAACACTAGCACCTTTTCTTTCCAAGAGGAACATAAAGTCAATCATAGCACAATGACTCCCTAAATACTAAAAGCTAATGGCATTACATAAACTGCATTACTTTCATGTTTCAGATCTACCTGCATATAGACTGTGCGTTTTTTTATTTATATTTGTATTTCTTTTTTGTAAATCAGTTTCATTTTACTGTAAACCACACTACCTTTTTGGCTTTTTAGACTATACTGTAACCTCAAAGAATACAAATTGAGCTGAGAGCGGTCGGAGCCAGGCTAAGATTGTATGGATTGCTGTAGAACAGAACTGTGCTTTTTTTTTTCTTATGCTTATGCTTTTTTTGTCTCATAACTGTAAACTTTAACTTGTAGCGACGCTACAAGTTAAACTACATTTATGAGTAGCATGGCGGTAGCGGCGTTGTTTTCTGAATCAAATAGCTTTTCAGTAGAGAAGCTACTAATTGATCAAGTAGTGATGTAGCGTCCACAGAAGCTACATTTTCCCAGGCATTTTTTAATCTGCAGCCCAAGCATAAATCTTGATATAACTGCAAAGAGTCAGTAAGTGAATCCATCACATACACAGACTTAGGCTACATGTGTAGCCGACAGAAGCACTTCCGTATGACGGTGATGCCTTAGCGTATCACTGCGCTGATGCCTGAGACTTTGATGCAGGTGATTAAGGGGATATAAAGACAAGACTGAGTTTACGTGATAGAAAGAACAGTGAGGGCAGAGAACACATCTTATTGTTTAATAAACAGTTGAACTGAACAGTTTTGCCCTGTTTAAATAGTTTGTTTGACTTACACTTTTGAATGTTGGTACAATAAAATTTAAGAAAAAAAATATCTTAAATGTAGTGAACTACTTTTGCCTTGTTACATGTAGCTTAGTTTGCTACATTTCTTTTGAGGTAGCTTCAGTGTAGTTAAGATTAATTTAATGTAGAATAACTGGTAGCTTAGCTCACTACATTCTCAATGTAGCTTGTCCATCACTGGTCATGACCCACCCTTCATGACCATAGGTGAGGGTAGGAACAAAAATTGCTCGGAAGATCGAGAGCTTTGCCTTCCGGCTCAGCACCCTTTTCGTCACAACGGTGCGGTAAAGTGATTGCAATACCGCTCCCGCTGCTCCGATTCTCCGTCCAATCTCCCGCTC
>JAODUH010002600.1:0-11921 GCA_027564835.1 Typhlichthys subterraneus | reverse complement strand
CAGACACAGACAGCCTCACACACACACAGATGGAATCAAAGAATCCTTGCCATCTGCACAAAGTGTTGTGGAGATCCTGATTTCCAGCAAGAAGCCCAAGATAATGATGCCATTCCATAGCGCGCATATCAAAGGCAGGATATCAGGACTGGACACCTGGCGACGGAGTGTCAGTGGCTAGCATATACCTTGAGTCATCAGTGGAAATCAGTAGTGGAGACACAGGCTTGTCTACCAACACGTTTCTGCAGCTAAACCACGCTTGCTAAGATCATATACACTAGAACTAGCACATACACTCATTAGAAGACCAACTCTGATTAAAGGTAATGTCCAGTAAGTAATTTCAAGAATGTTTGCTAACTTCAAACTCAAATCGAAACAAAAACACATCCCTTCATTGCCATAGGATTCTCCCTCAGAAACTCCACACATTGGAAATGTATTACAAAGGCTATGGATATTGTTGTTCTGTGGTGCGGTCTGCACCACTTCTTTTGTGTTCCTTTACAGTCAGTGCTGTGTAGAAGTACCAAGCTATTCAGCACGCACAGAGAACGGTAAGATAGCGTACCGTGAGGATAAATCTGGTGAATTAGAGAAAAATGGCATTAGCTTACAATCGCTTAGTAAGGCGCTCGCTTCAGCTAATGTTAGCTAATGTTAGCTAATGTTGCCATCTAACCATTAGTGTGTTAAACCACAGTCCTAAGTCGCTGACACCGTGCTCTTGCAAGACCAGATTTGTCATAGAAACAGAGTATAGGTCACCAAATGCTTCAGCCGTGAGTGTTTTTTCAGAGCAGACGAGCTGCAGGCAGAACATTAAAGCATCACAACTAACTCCTACCCTGCTCACTGTTTATGGAGGGGAGGCGTAGAGAGCAGTGCCAGCCAATCAGCATCAATTTGGGAGAGTCTATGTCTCTGTAATGCTGGTTTCAGCCACATGGGGTGATTGACAAATCAAGGAGTCTGCCTTACTTAAAGCACAGGCAGAGTTAACCCTGCACTGACATAATGGAAAGCATGAATTACACTATACATTTGATACCTCATGGAGGAGCTTGGCAAAGCCAACTAACCCTTCTTCAAACGAACCCCAAAGCCGACAATCACAAAAAACACACACAGGACAAAACTGAAGGCTAGCTTCAGCTGATGAGGGACTTATCCCAAATCTCCCTGTGTATAAACAAACATAAAGGTGTTCTGGAGACACGCGCTGGCACAGAGCTACGCTGAGCACATCTTTATCAAGCTGTCTCCCTTCTTCAAAGCCACGGGATGAAAACGGATATGGTTGAAACATCAAACGTCTGCCACTCGTTTTAACAGGGCAGGTTTGGCCCTTTGCGTGCATCTCTCTCTCTCTCTCTCTCTCTCTCTCTCTCTCACGCACACACACACACAAGCGTGTGCGCACACGGAGAGGGACAGCGGAAATGCATAGTCAGTGCCACACTGGCAACAAAATCCAATTGTGGCTGCATCTGTTGATATTCTCGGGCCAATAATCTCCGGAGTGAGAAGTGTTATTTTGTCTCTTTAGTTGTTTTGTCTTAGTAATTACACTATGGCAAAACAACTAAAGTGCACAGAGGTTTTAAGTCTTGCATGGTGGTAATGGTCAATGCCTATCGTCTATATATGGGTCATATATTTGAAACTGCTCCAGATAGACAATATGTACTGAACTATTTGAAAATGTGTAGAATGATTTAGAAAATGTTGACATAGGTTTCTAAAACAGTGCCTCTTGTTATGGTATGTAATTAGGAAAACAGAGTGACATTTAAGAGGCTAAACTGATTTAGAAGGCAGGTTGTAATGTTTTATGAATTTCTGAGATTATGACAGTGTAGAATATTATGATTAATGATGCGACCAGCTCTGATATCAGCTTCGATGACAGAACATGCTTTTGTTTATGAGAACATAGACCACCCAGAAATCCTGATTATAAATATTATAATCATTCCATTACATTATTTGTGTGTCAATTTAAACACAAAAGTTTGTTATGTTCAAATCACATAAATTCGCAATCAGTTTTCATAGTTCAGCCAGTGCACAAAAGTACATCTCCATCTCCAAATCTTAATAGGTAGACTCAAATTTTACAAAAATGTACAAGTGCGAGTCTATGAACTGAACGTCAGAATAAAGTTTAGGCATACCTGTAGCTGGAAATACAGCACCAGAAAATGTAAACACCTACACAGAGAGAGAGCGAAGGGGGGGGGGGGTAGAAAGAGAGAGAGAGAGAGAGAGCGAGAGAGAGAGAGAGAGAGGTAAATCACGGTCAATTACACAAAGCATAAACGTTATGCTCTTTCCATCCAGCTATACCTGGATGACAGCAATGCGCAAATATTAAGCTTGTAGCGACTTCTATTGGTAAGAATGATGTAATTTGGAAAAAGGAAAACTGGGAAACCTGTAAAAACACTTACAGGTATATGAACCTAGAAGGCAAGGGAGACATCTTGGGTTTTATAAATCCACCTGTTTCCACGGTTTAAGGTCCCCGGCGAAGTTGGGCGAAACCACCCTCCGGCGCGTCTTTTACGCGAACAACTCCGGGGGCGCTTTGGAGCCCCAGCGAGTTGATAAATCACCCAAAAGCAACAGTGTCACGGAGAGCAACATTAGGTGCTTCCTCGTTGGAAAAAGAATATCCCAAAAGATGAATATGTTTAACTCCCCTGTACGTTGCCGTCACCCTCAAACCGCACAGCCTCCGCCAAAACGGTGCCACGCGCGGACGTAGTGAAATTTACCACCACCACCAACAACAACAACAACAACAGTAACAACAACAACAACAACAACAACAACAAAAATCCCTTTGCTGAGAAATCCCTCAAGGCTACGCGTGCCGCTCGTTCCCCAGTTGCGCTGCGCAGCAGATCACACAGTGCTGAACTCCGTCGGATACCTGCGGGGGCAAAGCTACACCTTGCACGGGGCGCTTTATTCTAAGAGCTCGTGGGAAGAAACTGTTGGGGAAACACTCTAGAAGCAGCCTGTGCGTGAAAAGAGCAAACGCGTCGCGCTGGAGTGAAGTTTGAAGCGTTATCCAGAGTCTCAAAGCTGTCCATAGAACCTCACGCTGGATGGAACAATGATGCAGTGCCTGTCAGTGGCGCACGTGTGTGTGTGTGTGTGTGTGTGTGTGTGTGTGCGCGGTTGGATATTTGGGTACAGTGAAGGTTTTTTTTTTTGTAGTCGGTGGGTGGAACATGTCAGCGGGTTGCACCTGATAGGGCGATCTCTCCTCTCTAAGTTGTTTCGTGAATATTAACCCAAATCGGCTATAACTTTCAAAATCTTTACAAACTACAACCCTTAAGGGATATTACATTATTCAAATGTATGGTAGTAAGATAACACATTTTGTCAAATTCAGACAACTGCCCGTTCACTGTACACGCTAGTACTTTAACACATACATTGTTAAATGTAACACTAATTGAATATAGGCGACTACTATTAATACCTGTGGCCCTAGTGTATTAGCTTTGCAGTGTGGTTTTAAACAGCAACCTGCTGTTTTGTTGATTGGGGTTCACTTCGCCAGACAGCATTGAAATGCAAGATTCTGCCGACCTCGATATCTTTCGATAATGTGCTATAAACGTATCCCGCATTTAAATGAAAGAGGTGTGAATGTGTTTACGAGCAGTACCCCCCACCCCCCTCCCACTGTGGTTTGTCTTTATAGTCCCGTTAAACGGGGTCTTCCACATTCCATCTCCATTCATATTCAAACAGATTAATATAGCTTCCCATGTTTGGTTCTGGGGGAGCTTAAGAGCTCTTAACAGGCTATAGTTTCACATTCTGCATGTACAACCCGGTGGGCCGCGGCATCTTATTGTGCGTCTAATTAAATGTTTTATGGCTACATTTGATCTCAATGACTCCCTTTAACGAAAACATATTTACAGAAAATAGTGGCTAACCACGAAAGTAGATGTATCCTTATATATACACCCGCTTTGAGCTTATTTGATCAGACGGGTCTCGAATTAGCGCTTATACTTCCATTATACAATGCACTATAAAGGTTTGTGTTTGGTACCAAACAAGGCGGTTTGACAGCTGAATAAATGCCTTGAAACAATACACAACAATGACCAGAGCGACTGAGATCCCACCAGCACTGTGAAGTCACCCAGCAGTGCGTTTTGGTGGCAATCACCTCGGCGCACGACGACGTGACAGTAAATGTATAATTGTGGTTCACCACGTGACACGTGACGAGTGTTGGTGATTTTCGCATCTGTCCATAATAGGCCAAGGGACAAAAATAGGATCTGACCTAGCCGAAGTCTTAGTCGTGTGTTACATAATTATTCAGTTACAACAATTAATTTAAATAGGCCAAAATCAATACATAACAAAAATATATAGCCAAACCACTGAAAATATGAATCTTTCTTTACAAATAGAAAGAAAGAAAGAAAGAAAGAAAGATATCTGTATCTATACTGTATCTGTTAGGGGTGGGAAAAAAATCTATGCTACAGTTTGCGATATTTCCCATGGCGATACTGTATCGATACATGGACGACAAGTATCGCAATTTCAATATTCAAATTGCACATGAGAATTTAATTTGGTGTATACAATATTTATGACATGTTCATGTCAGTTAGTCAGCTTGACAATCACATTTTGCAGCAATACAATTTATGTGAGCTGAACAAAGATTTGACAAAGATTTCCTTTGGGGACATAATTTGAAGTTGGAAAAAGTTTTAAATCGCAATAATATCATACTGTGGCATAAGTATCGTGATAATATCGTATCGTGGGGCCTCTGGTGATTCCCACCCCTAATAGCTATATGACAACTATAGCTATATGGATGGCTAGCTAAATGACAACTATAGCTATATGGATGGCTAGCTAAATGACAGCCAGCTGTATGGATGGCTAGCTAAATGACAACTATAGCTATATGGATAGCTAGCTAAATGACAGCCAGCTATATGGATGGCTAGCTAAATGACAACTATAGCTATATGGATGGCTAGCTAAATGACAGCCAGCTATATGGATGGCTAGCCCTACCGCGTCAAGCTTAATAAAACTGTAAGGATCAGTGTGTATTAAGCAGGTGATGGCTCGTACCTGTGGAGCGTGACAGGAATGGGTCTCAGGAGAGCTGTTTCCAGTGGGGGGGGGGCAGGATAAGGTTACACACAGAGATTAGCTGACAAGAGCCAGAACAACAAGCAGAACTAGGAGAGGTCTTAGTTTACCTGGCCGCTCGCCATGGCAGCCAATCAAAGTGTGGTCAAGCACACATTAGATCCTCAGAGGTCCACTTTGATTGGGTGCACAAACGAACGCACTTGTTGAATCATACGGAAAATAATGTTTAATTATCATCTTTTCTTTTTTATTGCTTTAGTTACTGGAGTGTTCATGTGGCACTATTTGTGCATGTATGTGTGTGCACGTATATGTGTGCCTGTACTATATCTGTGCACGTATATGTGTGCACGTATATTGTGTGCACGTATGTGTGTGTGCATGTACTATGTGTGTGCACGTATGTGTGGGTGCACGTAAATTGTGTGCACGTATATTGTGTGCACGTATGTGTGTGTGCATGTACTATGTGTGTGCACGTATGTGTGTGCCCAGCAGGGCCCCCCATCTTCAGGCCGGTGGCTGAGAGGCTGCTGGGCCGTCTGGCTGCAGAGCGGCGGTGCGTGGCGCAGGATGTGTGCCATTGAAGTCAGGGGAGGAGAGACAATGAGGCGGCCTTGCTCCCTCGGAGGTTCAAAGGCCCGGGCAGCCATGTGGGGTAAGGGTTAGGGCACAAAGGAATTGGCAGATCGGTAAGTGACAGCCCCCCCACCCCCACCCCACCCCCCACCCCCCCCCCCCACCACCACCACCACCACCACCACCACCACCGCTTTCATCTCTGACATGGACACATCGACTGAAAGGACGAGGAGAGGGGTGGCCGAGGCTGTAAAGGAGGGGTGTCTGGGGGAGGGGAGGATGGGTATCTGTCCCATTGAATTCCCAAGGTGAGGGCATGGATGGAGGGGGGTTGGAGGGGTCATATAAACCGCCCACAACCTTCCTTTTACCTTCTGTTGAAGTCACACACCAGTGGACACGTGAAGAGGCAGCAAAGCCCCCTTCCTCTCATCTCCATGAGATCAACCTCACCCCATTAGGACCCCCCTTCCCACACACACACCTCTTCTGGGCTACTGAAGGCCAACAACTAAGGCGTCTTGTCGGGTCGAAGTGAGGTCGCGACACCGAGACATGTCAGAGGTGAAGGAGAGAGGAGCCAGAGAAGGCAGCTAGCATGCTAGCATAGCTACATTATTAGCGTTAGCTCCCTTCCACCCTTCAGTAAATGCATCTAGCTAGTTAGCTTGTCCTCTCTCTCCTGTCAAGTCTCACCTGAAGGCGGAAGGCAGTAATTTGTCCCCCGTCACATGTTGTCTGCATGGAGTCATTAAGGGTTCGCTTAAGGTTTGCCTTGAAGCTCTGCGGCCACAGGTCAGAGGTGGCAGGAGCAAAGGGAGTGAAGGTGAAAACTCAAGCATCACTCCCGTCAACAGATATTCCGTGAACACGGCAGCACACCTCAGATGTTTTAAGGCTTCTCGCGTCTCCTGGTCGGTCGTGCCAGGGCGCACTCACGGTGACAGAGCACCCCAGGACGGCCCTTGGAAGTCTTGATTAAATGTTCATTTGCAGCTGACATGGATATAGTGTCACAATGGATGCCACAAGCACTAATCAATGGCCAGAGCACAAGGTTTCTAAACGTCTGTCTTGTTTGAGAGATAGAAGTGTCTTGGACAAGCGTACGCAATCACACTGGCTGAATTATTATGTTACTGACATACTGTATAGCCTGTCCATTTTTACCAGCTTTAAAAAACTTGTTTTCTTTTTTGTATTTCTTTATTACATTTACCAATCCTGTATTGAATGGCAATATAAAAATGTGTTTATGCAAAATAAGAAAAGTGGTGCAATGTGCTAACCGGTTTTACTTGCATGTGAGAGTACACATTATGTGTGGTTTTGGTGAAATGTAGATTTTGTGGTAATAAAGAATATTCACAGTCCATCCCAAAAACCATTAGCATACCCAGTAATGTGTGGACACACCCATTAAAAACCTTACGTAAACCAACTTGGAAAAGGTGCCACACAATCAACGGATGCTTTTGTCCCAGCAAGCCTGTGAACTGCAGACTTGCCCATAAAACTTAATGAGGACTTTGATTTCAAAGTCATTACCTTCCTGTTAAAGGTGAGAAGTACTAAGTGAACGTTCAAAGGGAAAACTTGTCAGCGTGCAGCTTTGGACAGACTGGTCTCTTTTTCAGCTCTCAAGTTTCAATCCATCAAATGATGGAGGCTGCTGCAGAAATGTGGGGACAATGTCATCAATCTTTAGTTTTATCCAAATTTGATAAAGTTCTGAATCAATTTCACATTTAAAGCGTTGTGTATTTAACTCTAAATATGGATTAAAATAGAACCCCTGAATTATTATGCAAGCCATCTGCAAACGCTGGGCATAGCCAGGATCTGACATATATTTGATGGTATTACAATAAAAAACACGTTTGCACGAGTCTTTCAGGCAAAGCTTCCAGTTCCATGTTGCAGTGTGCTTAAGGGGGAGGGATGGAGCTCCGTAATCAACTTCCTCAGTGGAAATGAGCGTGATGACCCAACGGTCCAAAGGCTGTGCGGCGGCTCCTCTGATCACGTGTGGTCATTCCTGGGGGCTCCTGGGACTGGTTAACCTGCCCACTCAACAAGAGTGCTTTTGACCCAGCCTGCACCCCAATTAGAGGGCAGCAAAAGAATTCCTCCCTGGGGGGATTAATATATATCGAGTCATTATTTCCGCCATCGAGGGTTAACGGCAAAATCCCCGTCGTATGTTAGCATTCAGCTCACCTACTCAGCTAGAGTTTCCCCCACCGCTGACACAACAGCCCGACAAGATGAAGAGGTAGTAATACAAATACGCATCATGTTTCACGGCAGCTGTGGGATAGAGTTTGTCTTTCTCCAGCCACTAGAAGTCTAGCAGCAGTTGGAGTGGAGCTCTCCCACCCCCCCTTCCCACCGCATCCAACCCCACACCCCGCCACGCCTTGCTAGAGCCGGCGCTGCCTTCTCTCGGCCTAAGCTAGCCTGAACCTGCAGGTCCACTCAAGCTAATGGCCGAGCCCAATACATTCTCCTTGTCTAGCGCCTCTTCAGAGGCCGCTCACCCCCTTTGTTCTGACAATACACAAGCCGCCATTCACATGGAGCAGCTCTGTAATAAGCGAAACACTAGCCTCTGGGCTTTGTGGGAGGGAGCGGGAGAGAGAGGGAGGGGGGGGGGGGGGGGGAGAGAATCCATCCGTGACCAATCAGCTCCAACTATACCTGTCTGGCTTCTTCACTGCAGCTGGTAATTGAAACAGCAGCAGACAATGAGCCCCAGTTCCAGATGTAACTGGCACAAAGACACTGCAGGCTAGGTAATATGTAGCAGGCTAGGTAGTGGGCTAGCAGGCTAGGTAATATGTAGCAGGCTAGGTAGCGAGCTAGCAGGCTAGGTAATATGTAGCAGGCTAGGTAGCAGGCTAGCAGGCTAGGAAATTTGTAGCAGGCTAGGTAATATGGAGCAGGCTATGTAATATGGAGCAGGCTAGGTAGCAGGCTAGCAGGCTAGGTAATATGTAGCAGGCTAGGTAGTGGGCTAGCAGGCTAGGTAATATGTAGCAGGCTAGGTAGTGGGCTAGCAGGCTAGGTAATATGTTGCAGGCTAGGTAGCGGGCTAGCAGGCTTGGTAATATGTAGCAGGCTCGGTTGCAGCCTAGCAGTCTAGGTAACATGTAGCAGGCTAGGCAGTGGGCTAGCAGGCTAGGTATAAGGTAGCGGGCTAGCAGGCTAGGTAGCAGGCTAGGTAATATGTAGCAGGCTAGGTAGCAGGCCAGGTATAAAATAAATACACAATATAATGAAATAATACTATATTACACATTAAAATAATATTAATAATAATTGCTAATGTAGCAGGCTAGGTAATATATAGCCGGCTAGATAATAGGTAGCAGGCAAGCAGGCTAGGTAGAGGTCTAGCAGGCTATGTAGAGGGTTAACAGGCTAAGTAGAAGATAGCAGGCTATTGGGCTAGGTAGAGGGCTAGCAGGCTAGGTAGAGGGCTAACAGGCTAAGTAGAAGGTAGCAGCGTAGCAGGCTAGGTAGAGGGCTAACAGGCTTGGTAGACGGCTAGCAGGCTAGGTAGAGGGCTAACAGGCTAAGTAGAAGGTAGCAGGCTAGCAGGCTAGGTAGAGGGCTAGCAGGCTAGGTAGCATCCAGAATCTGACCTCCCAGCAGACTATTGGAAGTGTTCTAATGGAGATGTGTTGTATAAGACACATGTGGCATTACATGTCCATCCATCCATCCACCCGTCCATCCATCCATCCATCCATCCATCCATCCATCCATATCCACTTATCCGTAGACGGGTCGCGGAGGCAGCAGCTCCAGTAGGGGACCCCAAACCTCTTTCCCAAGCCACATTATCCAGCTCTGACTGGGGGATCCCGAGGCATTCCCAGGTCATCGTGGAGATATAAGCTCTCCACCTAGTCCTGGGTCTTTCCCGAGGCCTTCTCCCAGCTGGGACGAAGACGCCCAGGGGGCATACTTACCAGATGCCAGTACCACCTCAACTGGCTCCTTTCGACGCAAAGGAACAGCGGCTCTACTCCGAATTCCTCACGGATGGCCAAGCTTCTCACCATATCTCTAAGGGAGATGCCAGCCACCCTCCTGTGTAAACCCATTTTGGCCGCTACCCGTGATCCAGTTCTTTCGGTCATGACCCACATTTCATGACCATAGGTGAGGGTAGGACTGAAAATTGCCCGGTAGTTCGAAAGCATTGCTAAAGTGATTTTACCGTTCCCACTCCGATTCTCAGGCCAATCTCCTGCTCCAATGTCCCCTCACTCATGGTACTTAAACTCCTTCACTTGGTTTTAGGACTCATTCCCTACCTGGAGTAGGTGCTCCATAGGTTTCCTGCTGAGAACCATGGCCTCAGATTTAGCAGTGCTAATCCTTATCCCAGCAGCTTCACACTCTGCTGCGAACCGATCCAGTTAGTGCTGGAGGTCATGGACCAACGGACCAACGAGGCCATCAGGACCACATCATCTGCAAAAAGCAGCGACGAGATCCCCAGCCCACCGAATTGCAACCCCTCCCCACCACGACTACGGCTCGATATCCTGCCCATGAATATGACAAACATGACAAATTGGTGATAAAGCGCAGCCCTCAGTTTTAAGAAATGTTTGATATTTGAACTCAAATCAAAACAAAAACACCTCTTACTGCAATGACATAGGCTGCTCCCTCAGAAGCTCCGCCCCACTAGGCTAGTGTTGTGTGGTGCGGTCTGCACCACTGTGTTTGTGCTCCCATTTACAGAGGGGAGGGCTATGTAGAAACATAGATGATCTCTTCACCATGCACACAAAACGGGCAGCTAGCTGCTAGCAGACCTCGAAGAGTTGTTTTCTTACAATCGCTGACTCCACCTTTAAGACACGTCAGCGTACAGCTCTACCACAATGGGACTGGAAGAGCACCAAAGGGCATGCTTATTGGTTCATGTAGGTCCAGACATGGAAGCTCATTCCTCTTGATGTTTTACAATCATTGGTTTATCAGGAGCTGTTAATAAGGAAGTGTAGTGCTTCATTTAAATCTGGGTTTCCCTAAGCATATGAAAGTAACATGAGCCAATACATGTTATACTTTATACCTACACACAACCAACTACTGATTCAGGTAACAAACACCTATGTTTTTTCCCCCATGGGGTTTTAATGGAGGTTTTTCCTTGCCCGGGGGAAGGAGCAGGTTAAGGGGGTGTTGTTAGTTTCCATGTGTAATGTAGGCTGTACAGCCCTTTGAGACTGCAATGTGAGGGCGATATAAATAACATTGACTTGACAATTGACTCGTAAACAATAGCTCAAAGGATATATAGTATATAATGAAATGTCGCCAGTGCAAATTGAATCCCTATTTTTTCATACTTCTGCACAATATCTGTACGATAGTGTGTGTGTGTATCCATGCTTACATCAGAGATATGGGTCAGAGACAGGGACTATGAACATGTTTGTTTGGAGGGTTGTTTGGGAAGAGCAGGTTGAGATGATGCCTTAATGGGATCATGCAGTAGCTCAGGAGATGGCCATCACTAGTCCCCCACCCATCCCCCGCTCCGCCCACGCTATACTATCAGAACGTTTAGGAAGAATATTTCTCCTCTTCGTAGGGAGGACACCAGTGGGATTGGCCCACTAACAAATGGCCCATTTAAAAGACAAATTATTTTCATTGTTCAGTTATACTGATGTTCTTCCACACATCCATGTAGCAGGTACATTCTTTGAGGCCCATTTAAAGCTATTTCTTACATTACAATTCTGTTCAATACAAGTCAACTGAAAATATAATAGTATGTTCTGTAATATTGTCTGGAACTGTTTGTTTTACTTATAACGTAGGGTTTTTGTGAACATTACATATAATAAGGCATGCTGCATCTGTGTCATCTTTGTAATTTGGTCTGGATTAATTTGTTGTTGTGAAAAACAAGCATGCATTACCAACAGTAGACCTTATCTAAATGCAGAGAGCCATAACAGCACTTTCAATGGTCAATATAAAAGCCATCTTTTGTGTTAGACTTCTCCCATAGAGCTCTATTATAAATAATGTCTCTGGTACTTCTCCCATAGAGTTCTATTATATATAATGTCTCTGGTACTTCTCCCATAGAGTTCTATTGAGGACTCTCTAAGCGATCTGTCTCCTCTATATAATGT
>JAODUH010002599.1:0-11921 GCA_027564835.1 Typhlichthys subterraneus | reverse complement strand
TCCACACTGGCCTGGGAACGCCTCGGGATCCCCCAGTCAGAGCTTTCCAATGTGGCTCGGGAAAGGGAGGTTTGGGGGCCCCTGCTGGAGCTGCTGCCCCCGCGACCCGACTCTGGATAAGCGGATGAGGATGGATGGATGGCTTTCTTCGTGCTTGCTTATTTTAACAGAATCAATAATTGAAATAATTTTAATATGAGGGGTAGAGATTGAGGGGAGATCGTCCACACCTTTCTCTCGGACAGATAAAAAACTAACTATAAAATGCTAAGATGGGTTGCCAGATACTTGGGCGGTCGTTAATTAACCTGGGCCAAGTAAATTATATGTGTGGGAAAACATGCTGTTGTTATTTATGTCTTCACCAACAAAACGAGTTTCCAAACATCACATAACATATGACTAAAGGCTAGTTAGCTATTCTAATAATGCTTAGCATACTGTAGTCTGCAGACTTTCATTAATTATGCCTGAAATAAAATGTGCAACACTATCTTACAACCGTGTGTCGTGACTGACACAGACAGTCACTTCATTTTCTTGCTTACAATCTAATACTGCTGTCTTTTGGGAAAAATAAAACAACTCAAAGTAGGTTCTCCACAGTTATGAATGGAAAAAGCCATGTAGCCTACAGTACAGTATTGACAGGTGTTTGCATATAGACATCAATATACAGTATCTACGTATGAAGAGAATATACTGTATCGTAAACTGTATACTGTCTACATGCAGACTTGATATGTGACCCTTGGTTTCCTCCAATAACGTCTTTTAAATGATTTATTATTATTTCTATATGAAATGTGAAATCAGGGGCAATATACTGTAGACTTGACTTTAATCTATTTACCTTCCACAGTAGAAAGACCAGTAGGGTCAGCAGTAGGATGCCTGCCAGGATGGCGATGAGAATGATCCACCAGGGAATGGAATACTGGTCGGCCATCCCGGGTTCTGGGTAGATCATTACTGGAACCTGAACATGAGGGTCCAACACAAAAACCCTGTAAATCAGACTACCGGTTGACAGTGATGTTTTATAGTTTGATTCATAGTGTATAGTTTATAAGTAATACTGTAAAATGGTGAACAAGTAAGAGCATTGAAAGCCTAGGGCTTTAGGATCACGAAGATGGTGCATTACTACTTTACACCCAAATGTAGGTGTGCAGTATAGGCCTACAGTACATAGCACAGCGCCTACCTGGGCAGCTGCATCCCACAGGACCAGATGTTTAATGGAGGATTTCACAGTAACGTTAGCACTGACCAGCAGCTCCAGAGCACTGACTGATGGGAACTCCTGTGTGTGCATGTGTGTTTGTGTGTGTGTGAGAGAGAGAGAGAGAGAGAGAGAGAGAGAGAGAGAGAGAAAACATTTATTAGAGAAGAAAAAGAACAGAACGCACAACTTTCTAGCTGTGATCAAGTCACAAATCACACGCATAGATTTTCAAACCAGCTAAATTTGATTCCTAGCCACCCCAGAAAACTGTAAATAATTATTGTGACATAACCTGTGGTAAAAAAAGTTTAATAAATCCAGAGGGATATGAAACATCCCTGGATATAGTCAACTCCATTATAAGTGTGTCAATGTGTAGACTGGACAACTGAGTTTTTGGGTTGTATTGTCAGTGTGCATGACATTTTCTCCTTTGTTTGCATGAGTTTTTTACAATACCGGTCCTGAGTCACAGCTATAACAAGCAGTAACATGTCTATAGTAGTAGTAGTTGTTTTGGCTGTGTAAAGACTCATACATAAACAGCAGAAGAGTCAGATAAACATCAGATAGATAAATCTAATCTTAAAACAATATTGCTAAGGATGCTAAAGGTGAATATATGTAATGCCCGAAGTGGCGGGGCCGAGCGCCCGCCTCCCTCGGTCTTCCTCCCCGGCGTTCTGACCTCAGACCCGCTACCTGCTCATCTCCTGCCACGCCTGCCACACGTGCAGGAGAGCGCAATCTCTGTCACCTGCTGCCCATCAGGACTATATCTGTTGTCTTGTTCGTCTTGTCAGTGTCCGTGATTGTCGTGTTATTGCCTGTTTGTCTCCTGCGACGGAGTTCGCACAAGCTTTGATTAAAGCATTACGAGCACTACTGCTCTTTATTAGCATTCTGTCTGAGCTTCCTTGGTCCGCGCCTGCAATCACCTCATCCCAGACAAGTCCTAACAGAATCACGGACCACAACATGAGCGCAGCAGACCAGGAGCCAGCAACCCCCCCGCTTTCCTCTGCCGATGGAGGAGACGGGGATAGCCTCGTAGCGTTGGAGCGGTCGGGCTCTCGAATGGGCGACGGCTGTCTACACAAGCCGTGACGGACACCTCCCCTCCTACGATTGGTTGGTGTCACAACTACGAGCCACGTTCGGCCACGCCGAGGCGGGGGGGGATCCCGGGGAGCGACTCTACCGTCTTCGCCAGGGGGCGCGGTCAGCCCAGGACTACACCGTTGAGTTCCGCACCATTTCGGCCACCAGCGGCTGGAACGAGCCAGCCCTACGCATAGCTTTCCGCATGGGGCTGCAGCGGGAAGTGCAGATGGAGCTGGCCTGCCTTCGGGACTTCCTGCCACTGGAGGCGCTCATAGACCGGGCCGTGGCAATCGACTCCCACTTCCGGGACCGGGACCGTCTGGCGGGATGTCTCTGGAGGTAGGGATAACCAGACTCTCGGCCAAAGAGAGAGCCCGCCGGGGTTGACTGGGCCTGTGCCTCTACTGCGGTCAGGCTGGGCACACCAGGGCGCACTGCCGGCTGTGACCGGGAGGGGCACAGGAGGCGGTGAGTACATCCTCTTTTGTCCATCCGACGTCTAGGCGTCTGGGTTCTCTGCCATGGAAGGCATGCCCTTTCTGCTGTGAGGTTGTGCTTACCAGCCATATGTCCTCCTATCCCTCCACAGCCCGTCACACACATGACTCCCCCCGTCACGATCACCACGAACAGATGCCACAAGGAGCAGCTAACGTTTCATGTCACCTCCACCCCTCTGCACCCAGTCATCCTTGGCCTCCCGTGGCTTCAGCGCCACGAACCCTCGATCTCCTTGAGCAGACGGGAGATCCTCTCATGAGGGTCCGGCTGTAGGAAGACCTACGAGCTCGTCGCCTGTGGGGCTGCGGAGGCAGCGGTTCCTGTGGTCACCCTCCCGTCCGGTGTCCCCCAGGAGTACGCAGACCTCGCAAGCGTGTTCTCCAAGCGCAACGTTGAATGCCTCCCTCTTCATCGGCCCTAGGACTGCGCTATCGACCTGCGGCCTGGCGCATGTGCGTGAAGTCCTGCGATGCCTGTTACACCACGGCCTGTACGTCAAGGCAGAGAAGTGCTCCTCCCACCAGACCACCGTCTCCTTCCTGGGATACGAGATCAGCCAGCATGGGATGAAGATGGTCGAGCTAAAGGTGGAGGCAGTCAGGTCATGGCCAGCACCCGCTACCATCAAGCAGCTGCAGCGCTTCCTGGGGTTCGCCAACTTCTACCGCCGGTTTATCAGGAACTACAGCACCATCGCCTTGCCTCTCACATCCCTCCTGAAGGGCAACCCCAACAGCCTCCGCTGGACCAGCGAAGCAGCAGCCGCCTTTGATGCCCTAAAGGACTGCTTCACCACCGCCCCGCTGCTCCACCACCCCGGCCCTTCCGTTCGTAGTGGAGGTGGACGCCTCGGAGGCGGGGGGTGGGAGCCGTGCTTTCCCAGCGGCAGGGGACCCCCCCCCCCCAAGTTGTTCCCCTGCGCCTTCTTCTCTAAGAAACTGACCCTGGCAGAGAGGAACTATGACGTGGGAGACCGAGAGCTACTGGTGGTGAAGTTGGCACTGGAGGAGTGGAGGCATTGGCTGGAAGGCGCATCAGAACCATTCACGGTCCTGACTGACCACAGGAACCTAGAGTACATCTGAGCAGCAAAATGCCTCAACCCTCGTCAACGCCGTTGGTCACTGTTCAGGAGTTCAAGTACCTCGGGGTCTTGTTCGCGAGTGAGGGGACATTGGAGCGGGAGATTGGACGGAGAATCGGAGCAGCAGGAGCGGTATTGCAATCACTTTAACGCACCGTTGTGACAAAAAGAGAGCTGAGCCGGAAGGCAAAGCTCTCGATCTTCCGGGCAATTTTCGTTCCTACCCTCACCTATGGTCATGAAGGGTGCGTCATGACCGAAAGAACAAGATCACGGGTATAAGCGGCCGAAATGGGTTTTCTCAGAAGGGTGGCTGGCGTCCCTCTTAGAGATAGGGTGAGAAGCTCAGCTATCCGTAAACAACTCAGAGTAGAGCCTCTGCTCCTTTGCGTCGAAAGGAGCCAGCTGAGGTGGTACGGGCATCTAGTAAGGATGCCTCCTGGGGGCCTCCCTTGGGAGGTGTTCCAGGCACGTCCAGATGGGAGGAGGCCTCGGGGAAGACCCAGGACCAGGTGGAGAGATTATATCTCCAAACTGGCCTGGGAAAGTCTCGGGATCCCCCAGTCAGAGCTTGCTGATGTTGCTCGGTAAAGGGAAGTTTGGGGTCCCTTGCTGAAGCAAGTGTGTAAGTGTGTAAATAAATGTACTTTATTAAAAAGGTTCAAGCCATTTTAGTTTCAGCTCGTAGACAGTTCCTGGTCAAATTACTCTAGCAATTAACATCTCGCCCTTAAAATTAGCCTATGCTCCGCCCCTGGCCCAGAATCCCTTGTTCAGTCTATAATTTGTGTTATAATTAAAGCATAATTGTATATGCACTTTAATGCTGGCATTGTAAGTTTCAGTGAGTTTTTGTACAGTAATTTTTGCATTGATTGTGATATTTATAGGACACTATTACAGATCTTCCCATTTCAAGCAACTTGTTATTAAACCCATTTTTATACTGTTATATAGGCATGCTGAACATATGTTTTTCTTGATACCTCTACTTCTATTTTTAAGTTGTGAAAGTTGCTGACAAATATGCCGACAAATACAGTATAATGTTACCATTCCGTTTTCTTCTATGCTTTAGTGAGTGAGGCTACCCTATACGCTCAACCTTGGTGGGGATCCCCTCAATTTCTTTACAAGCAATTTCCCGCCAAATGATAGGCAAAGCTCCTTGAACTGCATATTTATGTTTGGTATTCATAATGAGCCGACTGCATACAAATGTGCGCCACATGGTTTTATAAATCTGACATTATTTGTGCATAAGCAGATTCCGTCGTTTGGGTGTACGAAATGTTTTTGGATGGAATCTACGCTGAGTTTAATAAAGGAGGCCCCTGGTCCAGGCGATTCCATCACTGACCTCTATGAAGGTGCTATTCCACAGCCTGGCCTGGATCTTCAGAACAGCTTGTCCAGAGAAGCTATGGAGGGGACACTGGAAAAGCACACATCGTGCTGACCCCAACAGACAGTCCTGTAGGGAAGAGAGACAGGTGAGAAATCATGTATTCACTACTGTATATTACACAGTATACTGTTGTTATGTCCCATGATGTAGGTGTGTATTTGTCTAGCCTCTTTCCCCACAGCTTCACCTGGCTAGTTAAATGTAGGCTGCACCAATAGGCTGACACCTGTAGGCTGCACCAATGAGGATCCTGGAGCTCCAATCAAGTCACAACTGGCCTTTAAATAAGCTGGAGACATTCATTTGTTCTCTCTCTCTCTCTCTCTCTCTCTCTCTCTCTCTCTCTCTCTCTCTCTCTCTCTCTCTCACTTTTTGTTCTCTAATATAATATACTGAATAAACTGTATCTTTGTCACACATGTGCCCACAGTATGGATATTGTACTAAAACTGTTGCACCTTAGGAAATGTCGGGGTTTTGTGAAAGTGAAAGTATTCTTCAGACATCCACAGTCATCTTCCGAGGTCAAGCAGATTGTTTGCTACTGCTGAAGCTGACCGGTGTATTCTTATTCTTAACAATACACACAGCGTTTAACTATTACAGGCCTAATGTTCAGATTTGCATGTTTTACTGGGATGGACTTTCATACTGTAGCTTACTGTAGCTGCTTGAACTGACAATGAGATCCATCCATCTTACCAGCTTGAGAGATTTTCGTCTCTCTGAAGCAGCCACAGCTGGGGTTGTTCTTCCCACACTGCCTTTGGTCATAATCTGACCCTCGTCCTCTGGGTGTGACCGGCCCTTCCTACTGGCCTGTGGAGGGGACACACACACGCACGCACACACACACACACACACATGCAAACATTTCAAAACACACACATATACTGTATGTGACATATTTATATATAAAATATGCTACAGTATCAGTTAAGTCAGTAATGCATGGCTCCCACTGCCCACCCTGAGCTGGCCAGGTTGTGGAGGTGGTGCTGTGGAGCTAGGATGAAGCTTCAGAGGGTTGAGGTCTCCTGTGTGACTGCAGTGTGCGTCTGGGTGGCCATCAAACTTTAGGCTGGCAGGATACAGGAGCCACTTCCCATTGGCAAGCTCATATGGCCACATGATGTTGAGGAAGGCGGAGCCAAACGTCTGTAATGGCTGCCCAGGATTAGCCACCTGGGAGAACAACATGTTGTCATTCAGATGTGGGTCAATATTTGAAAATACCTACTGTAATTACACATGTAAAACAATGGCAACCATGCGTTAAGTTAACTTATATACTTTTGAATAAACTATTTCACTAATCGACTAACGTATCACTGAATTTAAACAAGTGAATGATTGAGAGAGATAACAAGAATAAGCAGCAGGTGGAACATCCCCTGCCCAGCCTTCCCATCAAGAGCCCCTTTGTATCCTGACCTCATAACAACAAAAGTAGAGAAGAAGAAGCGCTTTCGCTTCATTATTGTAAATCCATGTTCTTAGATACAGTAGCAGTAGTACTACTGTGATATGGGTTATTGTCAAGGCTTGCAGAATGTGACCAGGTTTATAGCAACACATGTATCTATCTCTATGGACTGCCAATGTCCCTGTTCTAACTAAGAATGTGAAGAACTGCCTTACTTTGGACACATGTATCCCTATTTATAGTAAGTCATTGTGGATAAAGTTTTTCTGACAAGTTTCTCATCACACTGTCTCTGCTTGTGATGGAATAATCATATACATTAATGTCAACATTGTCTACAAACATTGGCTACAAGCTACACTGATATTTAATGGCTCTTAGATGGTTTTCATTTATTGAGGGAGAGGTTGGGTTTGAAACTTGGCAGACACGGAAGCTTGGCCACTTGCCAGTAATAAATACCGTGGGAGGTTCTTTCCCAGAAAACAGTGTTGAAATCGAAAGCTAAGAATGAGGTTCACAGGAAAGGGTTTGCACATTACTCTTGCTGAACTACACAGCACACCATTTTATCTCCTGACTTCTGTCTTCTAACAGCCGAAATGGAGTCTTACCCACCATCCTACACAGCAGCTTACCCAGAAGAGATGATTGCAATCCAAATGGACCAAGATCCCGCCGGGGCTCAAAAGAACATACAATACCAAAGAATGAACACCACAACTGTGAGAGTGAACCCCGTCCAACACCCAAGAGACTACATCGTCTGGTCCATATGCTGCCTGGTGTACTACAACCCCTGCTGTCTCTCGTTAATTGCGCTTTATTATTCAGTCAAGGTAATTATCGAAAAATGCAACCTTTTAGCCTATGTGACACATTATAACTCTGGTCTACTAAATTGTCTATTTATGAACATTCATGTTTTTTAGTTTTTTATTGCTGTTTGTCTGAAACTGTATCGCAGGCTAGAGTAATGTGTGTTTATGTGCAGCAGCTTTAGTTATAGTTGTGTTTACGTGTGACACGATGACTGATGCAGCTGTGTCTGTAGTAGTTTTCTCTGAGACATTGTTGTTTATTATGGGGGCTGCAAGATACAATTATTATATATTTTTTCTTAGATAAAATTAACAAATAAATAAGCATAACTTAAAATGAAGCAAAATGTTTTGATAATTTTTTATAATAGGCTATTTACAGTATTGCCCACACTTCTCCGCGTCAACATTCCATTCCTAATTTGGTAAATGCTTCAAGATGTATGGGAGGCCCAGTAGAGGGCAGAGTGGGTGGGAGCCTTTCCTTTCCTTTCTTTAGAAAAGCAATTGTGTTTTTGTGTCTATCCCACTATTGTTCTGTGTATTCCTCTCCCCAGGCTAGAGACCAGAAGTTGCGAGGTGACATGGAAGGTGCCAGAAGTTCAGGAAAAGTTGCCTGCGTTGTCAACAGCATCATAGTGATACTGCTCGTTGTTTGTCTCATCATTGTAATTGTCTACTTCGCCACCATCATTACAATGCTAAATAGATACATTGAGCAACACAGAGATTATAATATGTATGGCCGTGGCTAGTCTCCCTCCATTGCTGGCAGTTTGCATCCATCATTGTGACATTCATACTGTATAGTCGCACTTAATATTGAAAAACATTGCTTTGTATACCTTTATTGTTAACTATTCCTTGCCTATTAAAATATATACTTTCCTTTTTCAATTGGATGATTTCTTGTCTGACAATGTGTACGTGCACGTGTTTGCATTATTTGCTTTAGTAGAAACAGGATGTTTCTGCCACTGACAAAAAAAAAAAAGAAAGCGGTTTCCTGAACAGATTGAGCAATCGTTAGTGATTTGCTATGCTACATGACTGGATGAAGCACATGCATATACATTATGTGAGTGGTGCTGAGACACTAACACTGGCTCTCCACCATGCATACTAACAATTAAAAACATATGCAAACAAGTCACTCACGGTAAATTCAAAATCCACAGTGCTGCCTATGTCGTCCAGACTGGTCATGGCACTTTCACCTTTCACAGCGCCACTGAAGAACAGCTGATGTGGCCGGACCAGCCTACAGTAAAAACCAACAACACCACTGAGTTTAGACTAGCTGTACAGTTTGCACTACTGATTTAACTTAAAACACAAGCACCTGCAGTATACTGTGTGTATGTGTGTATATATATATACATAGTAAATATATATTACAACCTACAATGAGGATAATTAAAACTAGTATTACAAATGAGCAAATATAGAGATGTCTTGCTAATGATTCTTACAGATGAGACTCCTAACATATTCAGTGACAGTTGAACCAACTGACATTAGTACAGGTAAACCTTTATTTTAATTAGCATTTTGCAGTGACCTCATTTGTATAGCAAATGTATACAAGCAAGCGTGTGGACATACTGTATATCTGGAGAAGCCTGTGAAAGCTAAACTCACCCACTGACAGACAGAGGGAGCTCTATCACCACTTTTGCAAAAGCTGTGAGAGGTGCCAGGTTAGGCTGCTCACTAATACTGAAGACACAACAAGAACAAATATATTAAATTAATAATAATAATAATAATTATAGGCATTTTATAGAATAAATATACTTGAAAGAAAAAGCATCAAACAATGCAGATAATGTATATGCTTACGTTGACAGTAAGAGATCTACAGTCAATTCAGTGGTTTCAATTGTAATGGCAGATGTGCTCAAGATGATGGAGATTTTTAACTGAGAAAAAAATATTTCATAGTTCAGAAATATTTTTTAATAATCATAAAACAAACTTGCATCAAAGTGTTAGATCATAAATTAATAAATTAACTTTATTATTGATATTGTCTGTAATAGGTCAAAGGAATCTTATCGTATCAACTAAAGGGAAAATAACTATTTGGAGCATCATTTGCGCAAAATTATATGAAATAACTAGATATAATATTAAAAACTTACTATATGCAACACAAAATGTTATTTTCTGTACTATGAATGCACTAATACAATATATAGGATGTTAGTTTACCATAGCATTTCGCTTTAGAGGGTTTCCAAGATCACATTCAACTTGTGAGCCATTTTGGTTTCCGAGACACTGCACCTGCTGTCAGATATAATAAATGTATTATTTTACTTCACACAGAAACAAACCCATTGAGAATAACAAATATTTGTATGCTCAATTTGCAAGCAACTATTCATGGATTTACATGTTATAAAAGTATGTATTTACTTCCGAAAAGGTTTTACTCCCTACAAGTACAGTGGTTCTCAAACTGCCGATGGCTTGTGGCCTATAATCTTTGGAGATCGCAGGTCAAGATGTTTGAGAACCACTGCTTTAATAAGCAACTGAAAACTTTATATTTAAAACACTATCTCCATGCTATGTCTCCATTTTTTTCAATATTTATCTTATACCTGTTAGTCTGAATCTAGACTACAATAATGAATCAATTGTAAATGCTCAGCATGACAATCCCTTCTCTTGTAACAGTCTGGTCTTGTATGTTGTATGTGCATCATCCTGTTTAGTGTTGCTCTTGATTGTTTCCCTGCGTTCCACATATCCTTTGTTTCAGTCCACGTCTTCCTTGTTGATTTGGATATTGTCTTATTAGCCTGCGCTTTTCAACCACAACCTGCATTGCAGCTAAAGGATTTATCCTGAAGTCCCACTACAGTTCTTATTAATGGAGACATACTTGGGAGGGCGTCCTGGAGCCCACGTAGGACAGTGTGTCTGGAAGGGAGATAAGCAGCTGGGCGGCGTGGGCATCATCTCCGTCCTCCTCGGGGTGAAGGGGGTCAGAGGGCATGTTGGTGACGGTGATCTCCAGCACGACTGACCGCTGGTCGGACAGAGAGAACACCTGGACACCCTCCTCGTCCCTGCGTGAGATGTATGCATTTACAAAGGGTTTTCACTTTTTTACTTTTCACTTTTAGTCTAGATAATTACATTGTTTTATTATATTGTCTTATTTATTATTAATGATGCTTTCTTGTTCCATAAATGCTGACAGCTTGCCCCTATTTCACACCCTCTGCATGTTCACTTGAAGGTATAGTCAGCTATAGCAAGCTAATTGTAAGATTGTACACCTTTTATAAAATTAACAAATATATCTGTGCCTTTCACTAGATTACTTTTCTGTGTGTGCTGAAAATAATTATCTGGTACGGTACTTCTACACAGCCCTGTCTCTGTAAATATGAACATAAACAAAGCGGCGAACACCACTCACAACAACAAAGCTGTAGTACTACCAGAGTTCTACGCTTTGCTGCACAATGCATTTTGATGTCTGAGGCGGCACTGCATAGTGATTAGATTTGAGCTCGAAGTTAACATAGTGTTAACATAGCTTGTGACCACCACCATGTGCACACACACACACACACACTTGCTGCAGGCTACAGTATATCTCCCACAACTGGGACTTCTGTTCCATCCTAGGTGATGGTCTTGACACATGACAACACAACTTTTCACCCTTTATGCAGACCAGAACAACCCAGCATTCCATGGAAGTCAATGGGGAGGTCCACAAATTTCACCATACTATTGCCAATATTATCTCTGAGGGCGTTAATGCGTATTTTGAGTAAATAACATTAATTTATTAAGTACCTACGATCAATCTGAGGCCACATTGGTATTTCTGCAGCAAACTATTTTGAGATAAATTTACTTTGTATCAGACCATGATTTATCATCAGCCTCCACAGCTAAATGTTGTCGGTGACACGCCCACTTTTTGCATTTTGCTGCCATTGAAATCATTACAATGCTCTACCTTTCTATAATAAAATCTTTGGTAACAATGTCAGGCAGCACTAACTTTGGCAGAGGGGTGAATAGGTCAGAGGTCAGGGGGCGTGTTCCAAACTGGTAATTCAGATTCAGGTTGCTCTGGCAGATTTTGTCATCACCACATCCCTCTCGCAGGAAATTGACCTTCAGGGCCGAAAACGTCATACATTACACACACTTTAATGAATATTGTACAGTTATTACACATGTTAACGTAAATATAATCTTCTTTTCACTACTACAGATTAACATGTCATGGTTTAAATGTATCCTCTCCGGGAACCATCACCTTATCGTGGTGGAGAGGTTTGGGTGCCCCTATGAACCTGAGGGCTGTGTTGTCT
>JAODUH010002598.1:0-11922 GCA_027564835.1 Typhlichthys subterraneus | reverse complement strand
AGGAAAGAATGTGTGAGTTTTCATAGAAAACATGAAATTGTCTGGGTGACCCCAAACTTTTGAACGGTAGTGTGTGTACACTTGGTGTAAAATATTTAGCAACAATATCACAATTTAAACAAGTTTCATGCATTATAATCCTCTTCCTGGAGATTAAACTGGAAGCACACATCTCTATTTAATACACTGTAACAATATCACATATCCTCTTCATAAAATAATTACAAGAGCATTATTGCCACATATATAAACATCCAGGTTTACTGATGATATTGAAATCTGATAACAGAACCCCATATCAGCCAGCCACTTGAGAGAATTTGAATCTTATTGAATAACAGTCACCCATGAATTTACAAATGACTGACTACATTTAAATATCTAGGTTTTACTCAAAAGTCCTAAGCTGCTTTACATGTGCTGTAATTCAACCAATAACTCATGCAAAAAAGCTTTTGCATTAAATCACAAATTCATGTAGTTACTGTTGGAGCATCGAAAATACAAATATGTTGGATGAGGTAAATATAAAACCATGTCTGTAGTATAGATTCTAAAATATCCCATAGTACTCTTTTCATAAAATAAATATCCAAAAGCACAGTTTGCCCATTGAAGTCCCTGCATTGCCATAGCTTCCATTTGGAATATTGTTCCTTAAAAGCAAATATAATAATAAAAAAACCTAATGTTGTACACCACAATCAAATGCATTATTACCATCAGAACAACTTTAGCGCTCATCGTATTGTGGCTATTTGGCAAACATAGTGTTCCATTTATAAAGACAGATAAACCCTGTTGCAAAGCTATGAGAAACAAACCATGACATCCTTAGGTCTGGAACCCACCCGCTTTCACTACAGCGACTAGGCAGTGGTACTAGCGCCCTCTACTAGCAGTGTACATTAAAATAAACAACTCTTCTCTAATAACATACCCCTCCGCCTATAAGGGCCACTATGCCCATTTGCCTCCATAAAGTACATTTCCTCTTAAAGCAAGTCTGTCAAATGAATGCTCCTTTCCTGAATAAATATTGTATGAGCCTCTGGAAGAGTCGATTTATGTTGAGTACAAAGTGAAAATGAAACAATAGCTTTGAACTGAATCATGCTTCTATTTAAAGATCTCAACCCAATCATTATACTAGGATTTTCACACACTATGCAATTAGTCTTCTCACTGTGTTCTTTTATTTGTCTCCAGCAGAGGCAACTCGCTAACACACAAATGCACACGCATATTTGTGTGATACAGACAGACTATGTATACAAAGATTTTATATCTTTTTTTTAAATGTATTAACATGTCTGTGTGTGCAGAAATGTCTGTGCGAACTGTATCTGTGTATCCTAGTGAAAGTGAACAACAAAGGAAAACTTTGAGCCGTTTGTCTAACAAGCTAATGCAACAACACCGTTACCTCTATAACGTTACAAAGTCAACTCTTTGCTAGCGCTCCCATTTTAACACTGCCTCCCCCTCTCGGAAGTACTGTGTTGGACCAGACGCAATCTAGTTCAATTGTATGTCTACTTCTCTCTCTGTAAAGTATACATCAAGATCTCACTTGTCCTCCATCTGAGTTTAAGACCGGTTCTCTTATCGGTTCTCAAGTGTAAATATATCTTTGTATTTAAATAAGAACTTGTAAGTGACACTCTACTTTCATCAGATGTGTATGATTTTAGAGGACTGTGGTTGCTTTGCATGAGCCTGATCTCTCCGCATTTACCTTTGACCTGTGTGATGTAAGCCTAGCGGAGGGATACGTATTAATCCTATATTTGGGATCACGGGACTGTTTCTCTCTGTGGAGGAGCCAGGCGCTCTACACGGGACATCCTGGGACCACAGCTCCCCTAAGTAGCTGCCACACATCGCCTACCAATGTGCATCCACCACTCCAGTGTTGTCGCCAGGGAGGAGCGACTTGACCAGTGCAATTTTACATCCCCTCTGTGTTTGTCATCTATGTTGCGTCGAGGGGAAGGAGTTCTCCTGCTCTGTCGTGTTTACAGGGGGCCGTACTTAGCCTCGTATCGGGCCAGGATGTTCTTGCAGCGGCCACAGTCCCTGCGGAGCTCGGCCACTTGCTGCCTCAGGGCTGTATTCTCCCGTTCCAGAAAGGAGGCGCGCACTGTAATCTGGTTCTCCTTCAACCGCCGGGCGTCACGGGAACGCTTGGCCGCCATGTTGTTCTTCACTCTCCTGGACCAGTATTTGTCATCCTGAAGGAAGCACAGACAGAAAATACTATAGTATTAATCAAATTAATACAATTTATTATTAAACATTATTGAAAATGTATGAATTATTATTAATTCCCAAAAAATTAAGGATTGGTCAGTTTTTACAGATTACATTATACAAATATTTTGTATAATGTAATGCTTACAATGTTTTGATATTGTATAATTCAAATACACTCAATGATGCCGTTCACTGTATTCAAAATAAATGATAACTGTTGTCTGTATGGGATGAAAAACGGCCAATGCCAACTTCAGCATACCTTCTGTTCATTAGGAACATACACTTTCTTGGCCTTCTTGATCATAGGCTGTGGTTTCAGCTCCTCCTCAGAGAATTTGTGTTTACGTGGGTTGAATAGCTCCCCTCCAGGGACACTGGACAATACCAGGTCTGTAGGGTCCGGCTGGAAATTAACATCTACTTCAATAGCCTCCGGGTCGATTGGCGAAGGCGTGTTCCGGCCAACAATCTTACGATCTAAGGGAACAGTGAGACAGGTGGTTGCTAAGGTGATGTAAAAAGGAAGGGGTGTCCAGTACAGTATAAAATACACCTTCTAGCGTTGCCCTTAACAAAAGGAGACAGATTGTTTGAGAGTATATGTGTTTCGACCGAGCAGCAAACTCCTGTGCTGCTGAAAGATATAGCCAATGTGGAAGTGCCAAAATCTGCAGTTCCTTGAAGCCACTTGAGGCTGACTCCAAAAGCGAGACAATCACCATGTTAAAATGTCAAAGTTTACATAAGTAATAAACATCTTTACAGCCTGGTACAGTTTGGCCTCTATAGCTAGTTTTCCCATTCATGACACAAACTCATCAGTTGAAAATATATGTAGCCAAACATTTATCAAATAACTATTATAACTGGGATTAATAGGTGGAGAAAATGGAAAATGTCCAGAGCCAGCACACTTGTGCTTCAAACCCATTCTTCAGAATATCTACGAGTGATGACATCATTGAGGGTTTTGTCCGTTTATTTAATGGTTACGACTGAGTGTTTCTGGTCAACATACAGTCTGCTCCAACAGACTTTAAAGGCCTGTGTCCACCAAAGGTTTTGTTTTAGCGCTGAGTGACTATTTTCAGTACAAACCCTATGGAGTTAAGCACTTAGAGTGATAAGAGCTCTTTGTGCAAAATCACCATGGGCGCTCAGCGGTTTGTGGTGCCAGCTCTTTCAAAAACAGCCCAACTTTTGGAACAGCGCTGAGCTTGTCAATGTAAATTCTCTGTTGTTAGCCATTTAAAATGGAGGAGGGGGTGGGACATACAAAATCAACACAGTTAACAATGGCAGAGGAGAAACTGGCAACATATTTCCATAATTTTAGCTAACCTTTCTAAAGTTAAGCCATAACCTGCTACTGTTGACGTTCATGATGAAGTAATGTGGAAGTACTTGATTAGTACTCTGCGTACAGTGCTTTTTGGTTCTGTAATTTTGGCTATGCAGACGTCATGCACTAAAAACAGTAATGTGGTTTAGCAGTAACAACAACGACCTTAAATAAACTGACAGCATCAATGGGATTGTATGGGACAGAATGTACCGCAAAGACAGCTTCCGCAACTGATTACAAAGGCAGATGGACTCGTTTTGGCTGATCCAAATGCCGAATTCCAACCATATTTCCCAGGAGTTGTAGTGAACATGTAAGGTCCAAATATTTGAACGATGTCGTATCAATATTGAATGATGTTGATAGTGTGTCGCTGTAGTTCTCTGCCAACTGAGCTGTTGTGGTTGCGGGATGGCCTAAATCTGTCACCGGCACTGAGTTCAAAACCTATCCCATGCCTTGGCATTGGCAAACACAAGCATCTGCAAATCAGAATGTACTCACCAGTTTCTCCGCTTTCCCCCTCCAGCTTGACCACAGCCACTTCCTTAGACACCTCCTCCTCCTCCTCCTCCCCCCCGTCCTCCTCCTCCTCCTCCTCCACCTCCACCTCCTTTTCGTCCTCAACCTCCTCTTCCTCTATCTTGGCTGTCTGGAGGGTAACGACGGTGACGGGCTCCTCGGACCCCGAGATCTCTGTTGCCGTGGCGACAGCGATTGGGGAGGGGGAGGGCGCGGGAGCAGAGGAAACAGCAGCTGCGGTGGCGGTGGCGGTGGTGGTAATGATGGCTGTGGTGGCACCCCCGGTCGCCCGGGGGGCGCACTTCAGCGTCTTCTGCAGCAGCTCCTCCTCCTCCAGGGTTGCCGGGATGCCGTTCTCCAGCAGGAACTCGTCCAGGTCCATGTACTCCAGGTGGAAGGTCTCGCCGTCGTATGGGATGGTCTTCTCCCAGATGGCGGGCGTAAGGGAGGCCGACACGCCGCCGCCCGAGCCTCCTCCTTCGCTGCACGCGTCGGCTCCGCCGCTCTCCGCATCCTCGGAGGAACACAGCTTCTCTTTCTCTAGCTCTGGAGGATGTCACATGTGTTAACTTACACACACACACACACACACACACCTGCACTTTCCCATTCACTATGTCAAACACTTGATGTGTGTGTGTGATATGCGATGCAGCATTACCACAAAGCAGGATACAGACACCTCCTGCCCTGCCCGACTATCTCTGCTCAATTTCTGTTCGCTGAGATTACAATCTGGAAGCCCTGTTCGCATTATTAGCGTTCGCACAGCGTGCGTTGGTGAGATGACGCTGAAGTCACGCGTATATGTTTCGAAATGGTGGTAGAGCTAGATGAGGCGATCAAAACAGTCAACAATGGCGATTGGTTCAGCGCTGTCCAATAGTTAATATAATAGACACCTGCCAGGTCACGGAGATTTAAGTAGAGAATTGCTACTGGGAAAGATTTAATGGGAAAAAAATAGAGTTAAAAATCAAAATAGAACAGGGAGGTTTTCCATGCTTGTTTGTGAAATAGATGGTAAACAGCTAACATCAATAAGATATACACACTAAATAAATATTCTATGAGTTACCTTATGGCTATAGACATTGAGCTGCTCATCTTGGACAACCTACTGGCTCCGGGTAGAAGGAGATAGATTAGAACTTTCTGTTCTATTTTTCCATGCTAAACTTGCTGCACAAGTCCCTAACAAGCCTGAACTCACTCGACAGTATAAACACACTACGGTATATGTATCGGGTCTTCTATTGATAATCAAACGTTTGCATCCACTTCATAAGAACATTGTGTCTATTTTAAAATGTGGATGTTTGGGATAACAGCCTTTGGCATTTTCAGGAAACGACGCTATGGCAGCCTATAAACAGTAAACGAATTGCCATAATTATCAGCGTGTTGTAGTTGCGATGAGCGTCTTTCGTTTTGTGTTCAGCTTTGTTTTAGTAATCTTACCATCGTCGACTTCATCTAGGATGTTAGGAGGGGGAATGTCCATAATCTTCTTTAAAACAAAGGGAAAGGACTTCTGCGGACCGATATTAGGCTTAAGCGCCACGGCGACTGTGGTTTTACCAGGCATTGTTCCAACCTCGACCAGGCGGTGTTCCATCTGTCAAATAGTGATCGGAGGAAAGCGAAATAAATGCAGGCTTTTCGTCCCTCTCTTGCTACTTTGAAAGCTGTTTATCAACAATAACGATTTGGAAGCAAACAACACTACACCAATCCACCAGTGTCCGTTCCCACGACGAGCGCTTATTCAATATTAATGAGCTTTGAGTCACACCCCTTGAAAAATACTATGCGGATTGGTCGTAGGTGCAGGACATTTATAAATATGTACATCAAAGAGATCTAGAAATCTTGCAGTAGTACCCTGTGTGGCAGCAGCGCGACACTTAGCCACAAAAGATAGCCTAGAGACTATATCATTATTAGAATATATTATATGTAAACCACACCGCTGTTTGATGCATACATATGTAAGATTAATATTAGGCCTATTTGTCGCCGGTGGATGTTACTCGAACACGCATATCATATCTTATTACGCGTCATATAGCCTAGATCCACTGTTTGGTAAGTAGCATTATTTCCGCAAGGATCGGCGTGTATTTCCACCGAAACACATTTCACTCGTGGCCAAACACGTGAACATCCCCTTCACCTCACGTGCAGGAAACAGACTGCCAGTGGGAGGGGCTTGGGCAAGCAAGAGAAAATAGCTCCCATAAATATGTATTGCCGCAACAATGAGGCAGCTACTGTTCCTCGCACGTTTCTCCTGCACCTGTACACTATTTCTTGATTTTTTTTTAATTTTTATATATAATTTATCCAAAGTATGTGCGTTACAGAACGAGCTGGATGACGCAACAACCTGTTTTTTTTCCCCCCTTTTTGACAAATTATAGCGCACATCTTCGCATACAAATTGTATTTGATTTATGCATGTTTCCATTTCCATACATTACATGTAGTATAAGTTCATTCACCAGCCGTATATCAAAACTGCGTCACGTTTCAGCGTGTGCGCTGGCTGCTGGCTGGCACGCGACACCGATCGCCTGTGGTTTTTCGGCAGGACCTTTCGGAACACTGTGTTCGACAACATTAAGAGGTTATCGCAAACCGAGAAGAACAAAGATCAGGTTAAGGGGGTGTTGTTTGTTTCCATGCGAAATGTAGGTTGTAAAGCCCTATGAGACTGCAATGTGATAAAGGGCTATATAAATAAAATTGACTTGACTTGACAAAGACATTATCTGGTGTAACGTAGTATGGGCTAATATGTGCCAATTAGAATTAGTCTTCTGTGAGTGTAACATGTTTGTCCAACAATGCAATGCACTTGCCTTTTTTAAGGGCAATGCACATTGATGATATAATGTTTAAAATCTAGCCCTGTATAGTATAGGCTATATTCTTATTTGAGACTCAAAAGTATGTTAGGCTACATACAGTGTATACCTTTGCAACAATATCACATTATCTAAGGATTATGATGATACCAATTACCAATTAAGCCACGGAATCCATACATGGTACTGCATTTTAATAGCGCTTTGCCTCACATTCACCCATTCACAGTGTAAGTGGTTTATGATGATACTTACATTATTTATGTCAGAAATCACTATAGTGTTGATTTGATGGAATGTTATGTTCAAAACTAATTTGATGCATAACCGGAACTAAAGTTTGTTTGTTTGTTGTACAACTACAAGTTTAATGGTGAGACTGTATCCTACACACGTGAGAATTTTGCTAACAAAGTAGTTAATGGGAACGTCAGGAGCAAAGCAGTCGTCACAAGTTTAAAACTATTTTCATGATAAGCGGCCAACGAGGTATTTGTTATATTTATTTCATGTTTGTGCTAAATATCACTTATATTTTTGGCGCTACATATAATATCAATGTATTGTGTGATTCAGTTCTCACGGCGTAAGGCCTGATGTGGACGTGCCGAAGCAATAAACGCCCGTTTCAAAGAACCGACCTGTGTGTTTGTTAGTGAAGAGAGCTACACACAGGCAATCATACCCACGACCTTCACTAAACCATCCTGCCCTTACATGCAAGAAATTTTAACATATGCTTGTCATCTTAACAAACTTAAAAGAAACCATTTTGGAGAAAGCTTGCTGAAATTGAACGTGGTCAAAACAACACCTCTCCCTTCAATGCCATGTGGTGCTTTAGCTCCGCCCCACACATTGGAAATGCATTGGCTAGAACATCATGACCAGGCCATAAGATAGTTGTGTGCGGTCTGCACCACTTTTTTGAATTCCTGGAGTATTCCTGGAATTACTGAGAAATCAAATATTCTAGCACAGTGATTGCACATACATGTACATAATACACGTACACGCATCTGGTTCTTGTTTTGCGTAAACACCACAAAATGGATTCCTTCTGATGTATGCTTATTTTGTGGGAAAACAGTGAAGACAATCGTGGGTGTGGTTGGCTTGTTGCCTCAACCTTTGTTAGAGGACACAGGAGGGTGTGTTTCCTGTCTGTAGTTTTAGGTGTCTGCATATTTTTTTAACAAGATTATATCTATCTGAACAAAACAGCTGTAGAGAAAAAGATAAGCATCAGAATTTAATTGTCCATTCTATAATAAGATGGGCCTTGCTTTTTGTGACAGGGTATGGCAGTGTGTGAACAAGTAGACCAATTTTGTCAAACACACTTTCAAACTAAATACGTATTGGAATGTGTAGGCCTTTCTATCGCAAGATATGTATATATGTAACGATGGTCATTCAGCTGATGCAGGCTTTTCCAACCTTGTTACACATGTGTACAGTTCATTCATGCATAGCCTAACTAATCATTATTGTATGTGTAGTTTTTGTACATACATAATTCAACATTGTAATAGTCTGTACCTGGACCAAGACTGATTATCTTGTGTGTACTAGAAAGATGCATATAGGCATAGGTAGTCATATAGGCTACAATAATAGTTGATAATGTTAATGCCAGCTCTCAACAATTAGATATGGGATAATTAACATTAAAAAGCAACTTAAATGTAAACCAAGGCCATGTTGGTTTGAAAAAGACAAAGAAAGTGATAAATCCGTATGATAGGTTTAACAAGTGCTTCAGAAAACATTTATAATTAAGCATGGAAACTAGCGGGCCATTTCAGTGTTGTTGCTAATCTGCAATACCTGCAAGGCAGCAAGATAACTACTAGTACAGCTGACATGTAGGCCTATGTCCGTAGTCTAACTAACACAATTGTGGGTAATTTGTTTTATGTTAGAAGGCTTCATCAAGCCCATCAGCCAACTATTGAAAGTTAATATTTGGTTAGCATGTTGAAATTATTCACATTGATGTGAATAAAAAAAAAAAATCGAGTTGAAAAAGTAGGCTTAGTAGGCTATATATTGGTATAACAATTGACATTAACAATCATTGGCTTGTCATTTTGCCAGACACATTTAGTGTATCAAACTTACCACTCGCATCACATGCAGAAAAGTGGAACGGATGGTCAAAGAGAGCCTTAAAGAGATCAGGGAGATCACCCCTGTCACCATGACACGTTTCATTGGCTGTAGACATGATCAATTACGCGTCCTACTGCTGTTTAGTTTCAAATATAATTTAAGCATATAAGAAATGTATCTAATATTTCCGGTGTTGGCTTCAACAACTAGTTTCTACAACTTACTATAGTCGAGACGAATCGTTCACCCATGCGCACAGCACGCAACTTCAGACTGCGTGTGCAAATAAACCACGCCCCATGATGTATAATTCAGTGTTGTTGTCGGTAAACCAATCAAAGCCTACGAAAAATACACGTCCAGCGGTAACTAAAAGAAGCCCCAGTCTGGATTTGTTTACGTCTGTGTCATTTATGTAAATTAATCAAACAATATGAAGATATGCGGGATACACGTCCAAGTCATGCGTGCGACCACATGTAACCACGGACAGCTGTATGTGTGCGTGCTAGGCTAGACAAGATTAGGTTACAGCGATTTTTGTTGTCACTTTTGATTAGAAAATATTTTATCCTTTCAAATTTTACATTGATATAGACCTATATTTAATCGTTTTGCCTACAATCCCATCCATCCGTATTGTATGAATCTACAGGCTAAGGTATTACTGAGGGATATGTTCACTATCATAAGAAGTCACAATTTCTTCAGTTTCACTCACACAGGACAATGCCTATGCATTGTCAAAATCCACAGACCCACATGCAACCTAACATTTAAAAGCCACCTTTGAAACTAATGTAAAACAAAGAAAACCAGCCATTTCTAAACATACTGTGGGGGTGCTACATAGATCAAGGAGTATACATTTAATGCTAAATATATTGTGATTTTGACACATTTAGGCAACATTTACCACCAATATACCTTAAACAGTATAAATGCTTAATAAAAGGATATAGGCGCATATGTTTAAGCAACAGTTAATTTTAACGCCTCTGATGTGGACAAGGACCTTGAATAGGGGATACAAGATCCAGAATGACACAGCGACTGGTGTGTCACTGGTTCTGGTGCTGATCCAAGTCAGGGGTGCTCGAGCTCTGAACTACAGTAGACTCAACATTAGGGTCAGTCTTGCTTGCCCTATGTTACAATGGAGTAATACGTGTATGATGCGACATAACCTTGCTTTGGCAATTAACTTAATTGAAAAGCATTCAAGACATTGCAAAACGCTTATCCTCTAAGGTGTTTGTGTGTTGTGACATTACACACATTACTGTGACAACCAGGCAAGACCACATCTGGACAGCCCCGAATATGTTTTTAGTACACTAGATTTTTTGAAAATGTTATTCATTTATTTATATAAAGAACAAGGTCAGAAAAAAATGTGTATGTGTGTATATAGTTGAATAATCTTTTACGGCAAGTTCAGTAAAGTTACAAAAGTGACATTAGCGAACAAATATCTGCAGCTTTTTAAAACAGCTTTCCCACACATTGTTCATAATAGTTAGGCAGTAGCAGAACATGTTAGAGAGAGCTAGATAGATAGATAGATACAAAATAAGAGTAACACGTGGTGTATTTGAATGCAAGTTTGAATTTCACTCCTGAGAAAATAAAAAAGAGTAACGTGGTGCATTTGAATGCAAGTTTGAATTTCACCACTGAGAAAAATTGGATTAGCAAAACTTTTAATAGACATAAAATGTTATGTAGTTTATTTTAAACAACCATACATAAAACATTGTGTTTCTCTGACTAAATACACCTCTTTCAGTCCTGCAGCAGAAAGTTGTACTTCCCAAAGTCAAACTCATCAGGCATGATGAGCATATCTTCTCTAGCTTTGGCCAGCTTCCTCCTGAGAAAATCTCTTCTTTCCATCCACTCCTGCAGCTCCTCAGGGCTGTGGGCGTAGTCACAGCTCACACCCTCGGGACACTGGCTGTGCAACCTGTCAATCACAGCATTCATACTTATTATTATTATGTGTGGAAAGATGTAAACATTGTTGGATCTGTAATATGGAGGCAAACACAAAACAATAACCCCCCCAAAAAAAAACAACTCTGTGTGCGACACGCCAAAGCCTTACTACATATGGCCAAGAGATGTCCCGCTAAGCACACATATTGAAACGCAGTGGCTTGGAGTGTTCCAAGCATAAACAGTATTTATTTCCTGCAAATCTCCTCACGCCAATATTGTGCAGATATAATTTTTAAAATATATAGATAGCTAATTCCAATGCTCTTTGGCATATCAGGTTTTGCATTCAGTGCATACACTCTCAAATGCATGTGTATGCAAACGTGGCCGCAAGAGGAGAGGCTAAAATATACTAGATCCCCAGTGCGTGTCCGTACTTACGCACGCACGCGCAAACGCACGCGCAATTACACAAAGTCATCTATATTAAAAACCAATAATAATATAATTTTATCCACACAGCCCCTCCTCCCCCTATTTAATTCCACGATTTTTAGGACTTTTCAGCGTAGCTCTGCAAGCAGCATCCACCTTCCATGCAGCTCTCATGATTAACATTCAGCTGTGTGTGGTGTGGTGTGCGGCCCATAGGTGGGTGGGGGGTGTGTGCGTGTGCAACGCTGCAAAATCTCCTGGTTTTCATTGATGCAAAGCAAGCCCAAGTTACGCCCCTTACATACTGGATGCGTAGTTTCACAGGAATATTATTAATTTCCTATGTAGCGCAGCGTAGAACTATGGGGGTAGATTTCTATCAATATTATTCAAGCGCAAAAGTATAATCCACACGTGTTTTTACCATTCACAAGC
>JAODUH010002597.1:0-11924 GCA_027564835.1 Typhlichthys subterraneus | reverse complement strand
ATATAAATATATATATATATATATATATATAAATACACATATATATATATATATATATATATATATATATATATATATATATATCATAGTCATTGTCATAGTCCTAAAGCTCCTGATCTTGTGTCCCTCTACATACTGAATTAGGACAGTGGGGTATTCACAGAGAGGCATTCAAACCTCCTGTCTTTGATGATGCCTGCTTGCATAGGAAAGAAACCTGGGAGCCATTATGCCCTTTTCTCTTATGACATCAATGGAGATCAATGGGGTCCAGATGTTCAATGATACATTCCTGCTCAGCTGGGACACAAGGTATTATAGTTTGTCTATGGTGACGGAAACAACAACGCACGACAGCATTTTGTGATATTAAAGGTTTGCTAATTATGTTTTCTAGCAACCTCCTAGCTTGCGGTGTCTCCTGGGACCGGTCCAGAGGACTCTGACTCTAGCTACAATTTGACTGAGTTGATACTAGACTTGATGTATGATAGGAATTACATTTGGCTTCATACAGTATACTACATCTTTTATGTTTTTTATGTTCTTTTATTTTATGTTTATATGGTAAGCCAAAATGAATAGTAGTAGATTGACCCAAATTTATTTGAAAGATTTAATTGATTTCAATTAGGAATGAATGCCTCTTGTGTACGGTCATCTATCAAGGCATTGTATGTCTTATTGTAGTAATACATTTTTAAAATAATAACAGGGTAAAATATATTTGTATATGTATTACTGTATAATTAGATAGACTATTTGTAAATATGTGTTCCTTATACACATACACTAGATTCATACAGATGAAATTAATAGATGCATAACGTCTGATGTAAACAAGTACAAGAATAATCTATGTAATGTGCATGAATCTTTCAATTAGCACTGAATATGTAATTTTTCAGCTCTGAAAGATAGATACAGATGCTTCCAAAATAGATACAAATCTATAGAAATATTCTGTAGATTTTTCAGCGAAGGAACTACAGACTTTACTTGAATGTACTCAGAAAACATTATGAGGTGAGTCTTCTTTACAATTACAGTAAATATTTTAGATGTAGTACATTCGTCAATATTTGGACAGGTCATACACCAGCACTTGCAAGCAAACAATATTCTATTAGAATGATTACAGCATCATGTCATCATGACTACTACCATGTCCTTCAACATCTCTCCTAATTCAGCTTTTCAATGATTCTATATTTAGCTAGGTTTTACCTTCGGACACAAGTCATGGAGCAGAAGCGTTTGGAGCGCAGAAAGGTGTGAGCATAGCCTTGGACCCCACAGAACTCACACTGCAGTACATCAGTCACACTCTGCCTGGGTTCTGCAATGTAAACAAACAGCTGTGTTACACACACACAAACACACACACACACACACACACACACACACACACACGCGCACCCACCATCTGCTGCATCGTTTTCCATCTCTGAGTCGGAGGAATCTGTTGGCTCAGCATCCACAGTGCTCTCCTCAGACGCTGTGTCCCCATTGGTCAGCCTCTCCTGGGACTCAGGAAGTGAGGCCTGCTGGTCACCCAACAGTGACGGGGGACCGACCTACAGAAGCAAGAACCAGCCGGAATGATTGTACGAGACACAGGTACTTTGTCGACAGCGTGTTGGCATTAAATGGTGTTAAAGCTGCGTAGGATAACTCGGCGCATTGGCGGCCACAGTTTACGATATGAGATGCAGCTGTGCTCTGTATGCTTTTAAAAAGCCGCACATTCATTTTGACAGCGTTGTCCGCTACTCTAGTAACTCTTCTCTACCTGTATTCACTGGAGCTTAACCAATGAAGGTTATTTGAGTAACACTTTTTACTGATACACAAATCAGCAGTGATTTGCTATTTTACATCGGAGGCTACCTTTATGATCCATGGATGTTTGAAGGAAGTGCTAGTTCCAGTTCAAATGGATGTCAAAGTGACATAGCTATTAACTACAACATCCACCTGCGCCTGAGGCCTCCTGGCGGCCTGACAGAGTACTGCACACTGCTGCCCCTTGTAGCAGACATACCGGGAACGGCTCCAGCCCCTCTTGGACGACGAAGCCCTCTATGAGGTGCGTGAGGATGTGGGGTCTAAGGAGGCCGTCGGGGCTCCCCGGGAGGCTGGCAGTAGCGGAAGGGTGCGAGCTGAGGCCTCTTACCACGCCAGGAGAGGAGGGAGGAGGCAGGGGAGGAGGATGCGGTGGAGAGTGGCGGGGGCTGCCGTCGAGGGTGGGCTCTACCTCCGGCGGCTGTGCCTCTGAATGGGACGCCACGTAAGACAGAGCCTTCGCATCTGGAGAGAGAGAGCAAGAGGCAGGCTAGTGACGGTTTGGCTAGTGAAGGTTTATAGTTCTTATTGTTAAGACGTGCAGGCACACCTGTGCTGTTGTCTATGCTAGGAGAGCTGCCGGGAGGTGTGGTGGTCCTGTCGTCTCTCTCTGGACTGGGAAAGCTTTCCTGTTTCTTCTCCCATGAGCTCAGTCCATTTACTTTGCCATTTTGTGTAGACTTGAACAGAAACCGCCACAAATCAACATTGGCGTTTTTTTTTGTTTTGTACTTATTATTTTACTATATAGATGTGTGTAATTTAAATATAATATGCAGGGTTCCCACTTTAAGTAAAATGTCAAATTTCTTGATGTCCCTGACTTTCATTGACTAAAACTCTGAATATCCATGACCTATAATGAATGGAAAAGCAGGCCACCAGAACAATGTTTGTAAAAGGGACAGGCAGCCAGATATGTTGTGTACTCATGTAAACATTAATATCAACAGTTTCAAGGTTTGTCAGGACACCTCAACATATAACGCCACGTCCAGTAACACATTGATGAATGGCAACAAACATGTAAACACGCTGCAAGCTGATATTCCACGATTTGACCCAAGAAACCTCCCTGACCTTCCACATCTGGAATAGATGTGTTCATGACCAATGGGAACCCTTACTTCCAACACAGACCCAGCGCAGCACACTCACCGGCACAGTTTCCTTGTGTTTGACCGGATGAACCTTCAGGTCCACGGCGACTGTCTGCGGAGGGGTCTGGTGCTGGTAAAGCATTTGAGCCGGCCCCTCCGCTACAGGCGGAGCCCCCTCTGGAGCCAGCGCACGATCAGCCTGCACAGTCAGGGCCTGGGCCGAGTGCAGGGACAACCTCTGGAGGGAGGCCGGCGGATTCCGCGGCAACCTGGGCAGAACCAGGGGCCGCGGGGGAGGGGCAGGCTGGCCGTGCGACGGGGGGTGGGATGTCCGCCGCTGAGGGGTGGCCACCAGAGGGGGCGGCCGTGGCTGGGCGCTGGTGTCAGTGGGGTCAACGTTGGCTCGGGTGGGGTTGGCTGGCGGTTTGAATAAGAGTGATAGAGGGTGCGCTGCTCTCAAGGCGATAGGCTGGAGCTGCCTGTGGCTCACGGCTCTCCCCGCGGCCTGGTGGAGGACGAGCTGGTGGTTCGCCCCCTGCTGCTTCGGAGGACAAGGCTGTTTGATGGGAGGGCGGGGCTGTACCGGAGAGCCTGTCCACATATGGATATCAGGTAAATTGTTCAATGCAGCTATAGCCTCCAGTAGCTATTGTATACTGAACAAGATAGGTCTCGTCACTCGTCACATACCTGGTGTTACAGCGTGGGGCTCTTTAGTGAACGGAGTGGCTCGGTCAGGTGACTTGGCACCTGTGTCTGATGAACCGTTAGCCTGCTGGCTGACCTTCAACGGACAGATCGCCATCTTGGGCAGGGAGCTGGCTGAAGCCAAGGCTTGGGCCTGGCAGGAGGGTTTTAGGAGAACACTGTGAGCTGCAGCTAATGCCCCAGGGAGATGATGGCCACCCAATGCCAGGCTCTGCACCTGACAACATACACATACTGTACATCAATTGTTATCTTTAGTCAAGCCCGTAAATTACTTCTTTAGCAATGCACATGTAAAGGGAAACAAACACTTCAATCTAGCCTATTTACGGATGTTAGGATGATAGGATTGATGATTTTACATATATCTGTCATATAATTTATTCTCCTTTACTTGGTTATTGTAACCTCAGCTTGGCTGTTTTCAGTGTTGGGCCTCCCCTGAGTTATTGGAATCAAATCTCTTGCCTGTGCACAAATGTCAGTCTTACTACATTTGAAAACACACCTGGCCTTCTTAATATTATACTATATTTATACATGATGACCCAGTTTCCAGTACAGGGACTTTTACTAAGACGTTTTAGTCCCAGACTCAAAGACAAATTCAGTGAAGTTCTCGGCATAGATCTAGGATTAATCCCTGTATGGGAAACTGAGACAAATTATTTTTCTTGTTTATGAAATGACTTATTGGACAAGTTGAAGAACTACAGCGACTAAGCACCCAGGCAGGCTTGTACCTGAGAGGAGGTGGTTTGCGAGGAGCAGGAGGAGACCATAGGCAGGTCAGACTGAACTGCTGCCACCGTGGCTGCAGGAGTCAGGATTAGCTAAAACAACAAACCAGACGGAGGTGAGAGAGAGGATCAGTCCAAACAAACATGATCTCATTTGGTCAGGAAGGTTCTGAACAACACGTACCATCTGAGTGCGAAGATACATCTGAGCTTGGTTACAGTTTTGTGGTCTGTTTCCTAGGAGCATGGCCTGCTGAGATATGGTCCCTCCCACAGAGGTAGAACTAGAACCCTGGGTTCGACCAATCATCTGTGCCGATACCGGAGGGGCTGGTATAGTGATCTGGAACAGAATGGAAGGACTAGAAAATGATGCGTCTGCAATACAAATGAGACACATTAGCCTTCCCAACCCTTTAAGCCACTGAAGGGGCTAAACCAGAACCTTACTGAGTGTGGGGGCGACACAATCCCATCAGCTGAAGAGGGCAGAGACGACGTGGGTCTTCGGCCTGTGATTGACGCCTGAGAGGAAGCACACGCAGTCTTTCCATTTCAACTTCCATATCCAGCTCAGCCTCATTCGACATTTTGTGATTGACATGTACTTTTATGTACATGTACACACGCTCACCGTATAGGCTAGGAGAGGGTGGCAGAGGACAGGCACAGTACATAGACCAACCTGCTGTATGGAGGCCAAGCTTTGCAGCTGAGGAGATTGTTGCTGCTGCTGCTGCAGCGCTGCTGTCTGGAGCATGATATGCTGTCTCTGTGCTGCATACATCTGCTGCAGGTACTGGGCTGCCATGCTGGAAGGTCTGTGGATGGTCTGCCGGATGACCTACACCCACACAGAGGCCATTACAAGTAATGCATTGATAATGCAAACTACTGCCTCGTTTAGCATGTAAACAGGCTAATGGCTTTAAATGTGGAGTCAGCGATCCTGGAGAACGGTTGTTTAAATGTGAACTTGGTCAAAACAAAAAACCTCCCCTTCAATGGCGTAGTGCGCCCCCATCGCCCCCCCCCCCCCACATTGGAAACACATTACCAAGGCAGGAATAGTGTGGTGCGTTCTGCACCACTTTGTTGGTGTTCCTATTTACAGAGCCGGGGCTGTGTAGAAACACATACACACAGAATGGACATATAGTGTACCGTGACGTTCGCAGAATTTGACTAAAAGCAGATTAGCTTACAATCGCTGACTGCACCTTTAATATCTAATATCGCAAACTTGAATGAATTATTGAAAGACTCCCTATAACCAAATGAATAACTAATGTAATTAACGTATGTGTGTGTTGATATAAGTTAGTGACACACAGCAAGGTTGGCCTTGCTTGCATAGAGAGGCACAGTGCTTTGTTCTATCACATGGGCTGTCAGCCTGTTGTACTATAAAACACAGGGACTTCCTAACCTAAGGGCCAAACTACTGTAGTTCATTCATGAAGCTATGCCTATAGAAGAGTATGAAGCAGAGATAATGTAATTTAACAGAAATGCTCCAACGGACGGAACTTCCTCATTTGATTTTTGGAAGGGGGGGGGCGACTTTTCACCCTTTATGCAGACCAGAATGACCAAGCGCTCCATGCAAGTCAATGGGGAGGTACACGGATTTCATCAAACCCATTATTTATCTCTGGGGTTATTTTGAGTATATAACATCAATTCTCAAGTTCCTATCTGAGGTAAATTGACTTTGTTTCAGGCCATGCATGGCAGATGTAGCTGTCTCCTAGCAAAATGCCGTTGGTGACACGCCCACTTTAGAGACCAGAAGCGTCTCTTAAGTGGAATGCATTACATTCAATGCTCTATCTATCTATAATTCTAACATATTTGATGGAAGATGGAGGTCTACCTGGACTGTCTGCCTCTGGGGTGGGACAATACTGAGAGAGGTAGAGGGTGCCTGGGTGCATGCTGGGATGCTGGAACCAACTGTTGCCATGGTGACAACGGCTGACGAGGTGAGGGTGGTCGTGACAACAGTCCTATTTGTTCCAGGCTCCTTGTCTCCTTGGTTGAGTTTATCCATCTCTCAAGTCACAGACAATCAGAAGAAAAGGAAACCTGTGGAGACCACATCATTTTTATCCCTTAATTTCATCAAGTTTATTTAAATAAATCCCTTAATCACATTAAAGGCTCAATGGGCTGTCCAGCCCACATTTCACATGGAAACAAACAACACCCCTTTATTTTAGTACATATTAGTCAACTTTTTCCTACTATCAATCTGCAGCTGCAGCCAATATTAGGTTAGGATATTATAGCCTAACAAATGGTCTTCACTCAATATGGAAAGCTATTGGAATGTACTGTGGTGGACAGCCTACATATTTAAAAGCCTAAATCATGTGGACAAGCCACAGCAGATGAAACATGTTTTGTTAGTACAAATAAGTTATGTTTCATTTAAGTGCTGCATTTTACATGTGATCATTTATCATGATAAATGTGCTTATTGCACACAGCCTGCAGTATGTGAGAGTTGATTGTAAAACTGGCATGTGGCTATATGACGTGGTTTCAAATCATATTACTTATAGGACCAAGCTCAAAGTAATAAATACAATAAAAACAAAAACACATAATGTCTGTGATTTTTAAATAGCAGCAGCCCTAAACAAACAAATAGGGCAATATTTTACTTGAGTAACCATATGCTAAAAATATGCTGTTTCTGAAAGATAAACAAACCAACAATAAGACTACTGAATTTTGAGATAAATCATTTATATTTTTTGCTTACTTTTTTTCATTTTTAATTAGCATTCATATCTTAGAAACTTTTAAATAAGACTTATAATGACTTATTGTTATTTTGCTTTTAGGTTTATTATAGGCACTAACAAGGTTATACTGCCTAGTCTTTATGACAGAAATGGATAGTCCATATCATCCAACCTCAAACAAATGTTTTTGCCCGAATAATCGCCTACCTTATAGACATCAATAATAATAATAATAATAATAATAATAATAATAATTATTATTATTATTATTATTATTATTATTGATTTATTATTATTATTATAAGAATTCTTATTCTTATTCTAATTCTTGTTATTCTTCTTATTATATTAGACTCATGTATTATTAATGTAGATTTAATGTTGTTTAAATAATATTTATGCTGCTAGAGAACAAATTACCAAATAAGTTAACCACAAAATAGCAAGCAAAATGATGAAGATATAATAAAAGGTTTTAGAATTTCAAGTCATAAATATTTCCTATATTAGCAGCCTCTATAACGCTTGAATAAATTATGTCAGCCAACCTACACATTATGGGGTAGGCTATAGCCTTTACATCGGTAATATATATATATATATATACACACACACACATATATATATAGTATAGTATAGTATAGTATAATATAGTATAGTATAGTATAGTATAGTATAGACTAACCATGCAGAAATTCAATCTGCCAAATTATCGGCAACAGAAGCGTTGGTAAATACTGTGTTATAGGACAAAGCTCGTGCATTATTTCAGCTGGCAAAATATATGTTCTATCCTGAAAATGAAATTCAGTATCATATCGCAATTTGATTGTTCGTGATTTAGATATGAGCTATGCATAATTGCTCAAATGAACACCAATATCGATTTCTATCACAGGGACGCTATATGCATGCACAATCGTTCACCTCTGGTCGGCGTTACCTGCCTGGAATTGATAGAACATGACCCATCAGCAACTGACCGTATTCCGGCTGACTGTCACATACTGTACTAATGCGACAATACTGTCTGGAGTGGAAATAAAACACAGACGGTAGTCTACTGTCCGTGTATTAAAAAGACTTGACACAGCACCACTTGCAGTGCGGGAGGACCTTCCACATGCGGACATTCTATCCATAATCATTTCACGCTTTGCAGTATCTGGAAGGCTGGAGACGTTTTTCACGGTTTCCATTCGCATTTCAATGTGAATGGATAATTTATTCCTATAATCTAATTATTAAATTAAATTTGAAATACATATACATATACATATAGTCTTTAATAATATTAAAGACTATATAACATACATACTGTAGTTAGGGCCCGTGTAGTTTATATCATATTACACTAGTTCCAGTGGTTTTGTGTTGTGCTACATTTATAATGGATGTCTAGCCCAAACGGAATTATTGGCTTGCTTTCCCGAAATTTAGGCCTAATGGTACACGACTGTTGTCATTATCTTATGTAGCCTATTATAGCATTTGCGTCTACTTTTATATTCCATGATCTATTCAAGTCTGATCGCTGTTGCTTTGGTATTGTTAAATACCATCGTAGGCTATAGCCTAGATATTATAGGATATATTACCACAATGCAATGCAAAATGAAATGTGTAGATATCTTGGGAATTGTGAACAAAGAAAGCTACATAAAAAGAAAGAAAAAAAAGAAATAACGAAAGAAAGAAAGAAACACATTTGTATTTATTTAAATGTTCAATAATTCAATGGGTGGCGTCCATTGAAATTTGTATGTGGGTCTTTATGGGGTCTTTATGGGGTCGGTACAATGTAACCCATGCTTGGTTGATGTGGAATGTGTCAAGCTAATTAAATGTGTAACATTTTCATATCAACAGCACTATCGGGGCTGGTTGGGTGTGTGTGTGTGTGTGTGTGGGGGGGGGGGGGTCCTCTTTATTGCATACAAAATATGCCCTCTCTTTCTCTCCCCCCTCTTTTGGCCACATTGGTACACTCGGCATTCTGGAAAAGATATGATGATTATAATAAGAGATAATATAAGAGCTTATTTGTGTTTACTTTAGGGTCAGATTTGCTCAGTATATTCGTATGTTACATATAAAACACGAAATATGCAATTGAAGCGCCTCTCCTAATTCCCTAGTTGAATGTATTTTTTCGAGTATGAAGTTATGCTCCCCCACGAATTCCTCTAATGGATTCGTCCGACAGGCCTTTGCAGTAGGGAGTTTGGCGGATAGCGCAAGTTTTCCCCACTACTTTACACGTTGACTTTTGTGTATGTAAGAAAGTATCGTTAATATAAGAGAACAGTTTGTTCGAAAAGTTTAGATAGAAGATAGAAACAACATTTGGGGCGTGGTACATAACTAAAGATCTCCAGAAAGGGAGGAAGGCATCCTTCTCCGGCAGAGCTTATGATGCCGACGTTGCGGGACAGCACTATGTCCCATCCGGGCGATAATTCGCACCAAGTCCGCGTAAAAGCTTATTATAAAGGGTAAGTCGTTTTCGTACCTTTCATCTCACTTATCTCTGAAGTTGTGTACGATTGGACTCGTAGTGTGTTTAGATTCGTTTAGGGAAGGCAGCTTAAGCTAGGTAACATTTGCTAGCTCTAGGCTAGCGTGGCTAGTTGTTAGCTAGCCAGCTTGATAAACTTGACAAGGCAGTGAAACTATCCAGACATTTTGCCAGCCACATACACGCACGAAGGCTGTGTGTAGTAGTTGATCTCTATTAACTAGGAAGTAATTTAATAATATATATGGGAACATATTGAGTGAGCGCTGTGTATCAGACTGGTAGTTTTGTAGATTTTAGTTGTAATTTAGCTTGGAACTAGCCTATATCTATCAGAATGTATTACAATCTAACACGGAAGCTGTGTGTGTGCGCTATACTGTATAAAACTGATGACGGACATTTGTCACGGAATTGACACTGATCTCATAAAGCCAACGTAGTTTTGCAAAGACTGGATAAACGTGTAGTGCAAGTATGCAAGACCTGTTGTATTTATCCCTCTTTCCGTTCCTGCCGTCACACACGCCTAAAACAACAAACTGTCCGTGGATCAGTGTCCCCTCACAAAACAAAGCATCTGAAATATTTCAGACTGCAGTGGAATGTCAAGTATGTTGATGCATTAGGGAGGAAGCAAATTGCTCATATCAGTTTGTCAGGTACAAGGTATTATTTATGCCTTGTGGTAATACTACCACACACTAGCCTCTTAACATTAGTAGTTTTGTAACAGTTTTAAATGTATGTACACATGTGAAATATTGAAACAGATGCTGGTTATATGCCCTCTACTTATTTGCATTATTTTTTACATTATGCTACTATGCAACATGCTACATTAATTAGATTACAGGCTATGCAACATAATGTGACTTCCACATAAATCACACCCAGCTTTACTGGCAAACTAACCATGATAAAGAGGTCCCCGCTCCTTACGCTTCAAGATGGAGATATTCTTTATTGTATCCTGTCATGATAGTAATTATAGGTAATTGTATTTGTGGTCTGTTGTATAAACACTACTGCGATAACAACATGGTTTAAAACACATGTCAAGCTTCATTATTAATTTTAACATTTAAATAATGAACAATATTGATGTGATCCATTGTAAATCATTGTCATGTGAAAATGTCTTATTATTGAGACATTGACTTTCATGGGTTCTTTCACAGTTCTTTCATAAGTCTGTCTGTCAGTCTAAAAGTTGGCTGCTCAATTCTGGTAACAGAGTTGTCTCCGGAGTGGTCTCGCTTGACTGTTGCTTCTCTTTGCATTATGCCTCTTTATAAAGACCAGTGGTTAATTGAGTGTGGTGTGAATAGACATGTAGACACATGTACAGTGATTAAGCTGAAGGCTATGGTAAGGCTAATATGTTGCTGTCCTTGTTTAGATACCTGTTTGGATTGTAGTGTGATTTATGTTCATCCAGAAATGTAACCAAAAATATTGTTTGTTTTCTCTTACTTTGGGCAAAGAATGAACACATGCAATGCAGGAAGTGTTTTATTGTGAATGAGCTTGGTCTGTTTTCTAACAAATATGTATAGTGTCTGCTTTTATTGGTGTATTGGAATAGAAGTATTTCTTAGTATTTGTGAATTGGCTTTTTTCTCACAGAGCATATTGAGCACATACTATGTCTGTAGGCAACAAGAACGCTACACTACTGGAGTTTGAAGAACAGACTTCCACTAGATGCGTACGTATGTGCGTATGTATGCCAAAGGCAGCAGTATCGCATAGTTTAGCACCACCGCTCTCCCCATGAGAAAACAATGGCACAGCCAGTGCAGAGTTATTTTTGCTGCTTATCATGTGTCAAGGCAATGACAGGGCACTACAGAAGTTACCAGATGCGGAGTCTCTTTGTGTTCTCAGTGCCACTGTACTTCACTTCACACGAATAAAAATGGCCAAATCTTTTAAAAGCGACGAAATAATGCAGTTAGCACTGACCCGCTCTGCTTTCTTCAAAGCAGACCCTGTCTGCGTCAATGCGCTAATGCGGCTACCTTTTTCACGTGTGCTTTTTGCTCTGAAGACCCCCTCCCCCTTCCCATCACCGACTCTTCCTTGGTCGTTGAACCACAAAATCAACGCACACACACACACACACGCACACACACACACACACACGCACACACACACACACACACACACACACACACACACACACACACACACACACAGGGCTACAGTGTGAGCTGATGCCAGGACAGAGTGGACGTTAAACAGCTATAAAGTAACT
>JAODUH010002595.1:0-11924 GCA_027564835.1 Typhlichthys subterraneus | reverse complement strand
TTTTTTTTGTCTTAAGCGATTCTTAGATTTATAAATTAACAGCCCAAATTATATATAAATATATATATATATATATATATATATATATATATATACACACACACACACAGTATATATATATCATTTGTGGCCATAAGGTAACGATTAGCATAAATGTTTCCTCCAAAAAAGTGATATTTTAAGCAATGTGCATTGAGCTTTCTTTACCGACCTCTGTGTAGGTACTGGAGCGGTTATTTCAGAAGGGCTTCATGGTCAAGGCATCATGTGGAGGTGGTGTGGACTCGTCGCAGTTCAGTGAGTATGTCCTGTGTCGTGATCTCAGAAGGAGCCAGTCCATTACAAGTACCCCCATTCGGATAAAGCAAGAACCTCTGGACTAGCCAACATGTGGTTTTGACAGAGGGACTGATGTGAAGTCCTTGTACCAGACTCCAATGTAACATATGTGGATCAATCTCATATTTCTCAGTCTGAAATGAGAATATGTCATGCTAGTGGTAATATTGTGCCTGTAAATGAGACCTGAAGATTAACATGGAAAAGAAGTGTCTTCTCTGATGGACTACATTTATTTATACTTGAAGATCACTTCACTCAAATGAGACTGCTGATTGAATGGTTAACTTCTGTAAAAGAAACAACAAACATTTATTGTAAGTGACACATCGATATCAAACATTTACCTGAATTATACACACAGAATAAATACATACTTGGTCCAGCCTCAGTAGGCTACTTCTCAGATATTACTATATTTGGTTACAGTCAAAATCCTTTCAAATAAATAGCTGGATGTGTCCATTGTGTATACAAAAACATTTAACAGTAATGTTTATATGTGCACAATTGTGCTATTGAGCACATACTTTGTTTTATATAACTGCAATTTTGATTTTGTAAACATATTTAATGTATTTGTTAGTCAAGTTTGTTTGTACAAATGTATTGAGAAATATTAAATAAAACATTATTGTCCCTTAAAGACACAATAGGGGTGGGGCTGTGTTGCATGGAAAAACTCCTTGCCCATATGGTCCTTAGTGCTCTGGGAGACCAGGGTTCAAATCTGGCCCGCAGTCATTTCCCAATCTTTCCTGATTTCTCGCTCCCACTAGTTTCCTGTCTGTGTCCTCTCCAATGAAATAAATAAAAACTCATCTTAGGATCTAAATCACAATTTACAAATAGTTTAAAAGCATCACCTTTCCGAATCAACAATTTGTATTAAATAATTAAAGAGATGAAACATTACATTTTACGTTGTAGAGTGGTAAGAGCATAGATAAGGTCTTGCAGAGCCAGCCTTTAAATAGGTCTGAAACGCAGCGCTGGCTAACTGCGTCAGAACACGTCTACAGTACTTGACAAGTTAGGTATTTTGATTGACATGCACGACGACCAACTACGTAGGTCAATTACCAAGTCGGACGGTAAATTTAACAATGAGGAATCCAACAGCTGTTTACAGGCTTAAAATAAATTAGTAATTTTAAATTAGTAAATAAAGCAGTGCACTAGCTTCGCAACTGAAATTACGGATACATACTTGTGAGTGACAATGCTAACAGTTAATGGAAATAAACTGACTTTCGGTAAGTAATACTGAGTACCGTGTTATATGTATAAGAAATTAAGCAGAGTTGTTTATGTGACGTAGTACAAATGGACGGAAGAGGCTTAGATTAGATGAGGGAGCTACTAATCTTGCATTTATTTACAGTGCTCTATTGCCCTAGTATTGGCCAATCCGCAGCACGAAACAGAAAGTAAGGACATTTACTCACTTTTCTTGCAAGATATACTGAGTTTTCCTTTTACCTGTAGAGGTGGATTGTTTATTTTAAGTGTTATATAGCGTTATCACTTTTCAGTTTGGCGAAGTGAATTTTGGCTGAACAAAGAATAAAGCTTTTATGAGTTCATACTGCATTTAGTATTTGTTTCAGATTAAACACCACAAATAAACATGGTTCTCTTTGCATATTCATAGCAGATGCAGATGAGTATTATAAAAGTTTTTTCCCTCCCAGAGCAGACATCCCACAAATGACTGCAGGTCATGCAATACTGCATGGGCAGGAAAACCTCTTATTTTCTTTATTTATTTTCTGCAAAGGTACAAACTATAATAAAATTGCATTGCCTGAAATGAGTCAGGATTGAATACAGAATGTAGGAAATATAAATAGTCAAAATTGTGTCCTTTCAACAGATGTAGCTGGGTGACTAGACCCAGCATAAGAATGAATATACAGTAAATACACCACAGATTTTTTTTTATCAATTAGGGCTATATACTATACAAACCAAATGCCCTTAAAAAAAATAAAATAAAAAAAGCCATTTAAAGCATTAAAAACCTTCAATATACACGCTTTCCAAAATACATCACCTTGAAAGGTTCCTTTTAAGATCAAAAACCATGTAGCAAATGCATCAACTACTGTACAAGGACGTATCAATATTTTCAATGGTCAAACGGTCTAAAATTCTATTGCGTAGCAAGAAAAGCCAAATCATGTCACATAAATGGGATGAGGGTGACACATTATGAGGAAATTGCAGGAATGTTGCTTATTTTGACAAGTAGCTTTTCATTTGTTAGCCTTCATGATGTTGCCTGATCTAGCCTGAGATCACGATGCATTGGAGAACCTGCTCCCAGCTTTGTGAGACTGAATGTAAATTCATAAGAACATTTTTTAAACTGAATTTGTTGTTTAACTACTGTATAAATTATATTAAAGGATAAGGTATCTGCACATACAAATGCATGTATATAAGGATGCACTGAAATTCTTGTCAGGATTTCAATTTAGGTAAAAAATCTAACAAAATTAATGAGTCATGATAATATGACTAGTTATAAATTAAAAACAAATCACATTTTACAAACATTGTAAATATACTTAAAAATATGGATCGAAAGTGAACTCTGCCATTTTCAACTCACTGCGAAGGACTATGAATTTAATTTGTAATATGGAAATTGAGTTGAGCATACAGTTAGTATGCATGACAAAATCAAATATTTAATATTTCGGTGCATCTCTATATACAATGAAACATCCAGGGAAGTGAACGACACGCAGACACATAGTGCGTGTGCTTGTGTGTGGACAAGCAAACAACTCCAACCACACACATTCTTGCACTTTGCATTTTAAACCTACACAACCCTTTTGGAATTACGCATATTGTATAGATGTGCTTTCTTGCCATATAAATGTCACTGTATTCTCAGAACATTCACAAAGATCCGGTGTTTGTGCCACATAAAATGAGTTGCAATATGGTAACACATTTTCTAAAGAGATTACATTTTATTTATCATGTAGCAGCTGACTATTAAAAACAAAACCCCACTAATATGACCGTTGAAGGTGTGCCAGTACCAATCTCATCATTAAAGAACATTGAAATCACACATCTATCCACAACAAAATAAAAACAAACACTCCAGAGTCCATGAGCATGTTGCTGCGTTGCATCCTGAGTGGGTAATGTTTGAGCTATGTTCCTAAGAGGTGGACTCAAAAGGCACCTTCTGAGGTACAGCGTGGGAGTTATGGGGAAATAAACTAAAAAGTATTTTCAAGCAGAACACGGTTAAAGACAAAAAAAAATTTTTTTTTTTAATGAACGCATCAGTTAACACGCTTGTTCATGCCTTGTTATCTATTTGCCACAATATTCACCTTATTTTTAACTGTGGGTTTTATATTAGGATTTTCCATTCGAAAATATGTTCTGACATGACCTGGGCCTCATTTTCCTCTTTATCCACCCACATTGGTTGGGTGCAATGTATCGTTTACTTGCTAGCCTAGAATGTGAAAATGGGCAACAAAAATATCTATCTATCCAAAATATGTTGTCATTTTTGCTGTTCGTCCGTGACCTGACATACATTCTGATCTAGCCCTCATTTGGAGGGCACTAATATACCCTGCAGACAGACACTACTTTTCCAAATGATGATCAATATGGTGGGAAGAGTTAGGAAAATGGGGCCACGGTCAATTTTGGCTGGATATATCCTCAGAAAATACTTCTTTTAATTTCCCCCCAAACGTTCATTTCACGTGCATGTGGAACAGAATGTGTCCGTTTGTAGTTTCTATATATATGTAATACTAATATAATGTACAGTATAAATCTATACATCCAAGAAGGTAAGTCCGTTCACAAAATATAATAATTTACCTCTCAATCCACATTCAAAAATGAGCTGATTGACGTATTCATTTTTTTATATGATTAAAATATTATGTAATGCTGAAAAAAATACATGTTTTCCGGAGACTAAACAAATAAACGCATTAAAATTGCTGCATTGTAATGGGTGTAGAATCATAATCATAAAAGCATAACGACTGGCCAGATAAAGGGATTCTGGGACTTCTCATTTCAGTAGTGCCTTGTACAGGAGTAAAGACCTGGACGTGGTTCTCTCCTGTTCCAGACAAAAGATGAAGTCCCTGAGGTTAACACGCGTGATCCGCTGTCGCAGCTGCTGGCGGGACGAGGTGACCGTGGACGAGCCTGCCCCCGAGCCTGAGGCCACCTAAAACAGAAGGCAACCAGTATTCAGGACTACAGACATAACACAGCCTTTAAATGTAGAGAATCAGAAGTACCAGGGGTCTCATTCACTGACTGAATATTTTTAACAATGACAGGAAAATCTGAAGGCCATCCGTCATGAAGCAGGATGCGGATTTCATAGTCTTTATTTGCATGTTGAAGCAAACTGTGGTGCGATCATCAGTACAGCGAGTGTTTGTAATAGGCTTGCTCGTTTTTAAAGCAGGGCATTCTAATCAAATCCTATATTGAGAAAACAGACACTGCCACCACTACTTTATAGTGCAACAGGAAAGTTTGTTGTGAGAACTCATTTGAAAAATTGGCTTTCCAAGAAACACACAACCAACGGGCCCAAAACCTAAAGTAGGGAATTTAATGTAACATTATCATGGAACAATACAAAAACCCGGCAGAGGAATTTGTTCTCCCTAAAATGTCCTGTTTTCCATGAATTTTGTTAGCTAGCGTGTTCGTGTATCATACACGCATTTGGTTTAATCGACAGACTACGTATCTGCCCCACAAATCTTATCACTAGCCACTACATACTACACAGTCTGTTCATGTTCCACATATTTCAGGTTTAGCCTGTGCAGATTACAGTAGACAATATTTAAATGTTCAAACATTTAAGCGTCATCTTTTTCTTAAACCAAATGCAAGTATGGCATAATATTAGTAGTCGATAAGGGAGACACGAAGAGAGTTATAAACTGCCCCGAACATATGAACATTTTAAATTTCTCACAAAATTGCTACTTTTTACATTTTGCGATGCCAGCAAACGCGTCATCAAAACGACAACATGACAACTGCTGTGGTAAAGGCTAGCTGTGAATTATAAAAAATGATGTGCCCCACTGTGCCTACAATATCACTGAAAAGACCAAGTTTCATATGGATTTATTTTCAAAGCAATCTGATTCCGTCCTGTACCTAAACCGGTACGGTTTTGTTAAATTGTCAAATGGAGACAAACGCAAAACTAATTTGGCATAGTTTTATCTTAAAAACTGATTATGACGGAATATTTTCATCCCTGCCTGTCAAAATGCCGAAAAACGATAAAGCCTACCACAACCAATGGTCTCATTTCTAGAAGTTTCGAACGCACAAAAGAATGTGCGGTCCTCCACGCACATTTTGACCCATGCGTATGCACAAAAATATGAAGAAATGGGAAACTGAGACTCCAATGGCAGAAGGAATAAACTTATAACCTTAATAAACTTTTGAAAAGTAAACGTACAACAATCACATACAGCAGGGACATTGCCAGACCTTAACAATGAATATTAAATAGACTTATTAGAAACGACTAATTGTTAGACAGACATGAAGAGTTGCATGTACAGTGAGAGAGCCAACAATGTGTAAGAGAATAACGTTTATTATTTTTTTTTACCGGAAAATTTAGCTCGCTGAATGTTAAAGAGCAAATCAGATCTCTTGTTCTCTCAAAAAGTTTTGACACCACTATGCCACGCCCCCATTCCCCAGAATTCATTGCTTTGTGAGTGTGTTTTGTACTGAATATACACTACATTACCAAAAGCATTGGGACATCCCTCCAAATCATTGAATTAAAGTGTTCCAATAACTTCCATGGTCACAGGTGTATAAAAAAAGCACTAAGGCATGCAGACTACTACTACAAACAATTGTGAAAGAATGGGTCGCTGTCAGCAGCTCACTGAATTCAAGCGTGGTACTGCGATAGGTTGTCACCTGTGCAATACGTCCATTCGTGAAATGTGGGTTTTGCAATCATTGCAGTCATCATTTAATATTTATTTATTTCAGGGAGTTTCAGTGACCAATTATAGGAAATTGTTGGCATTATTTGGGTGGGACAAGATGCTTGGTCACGTGCACTAGATTTCAAGTAGTGTTGTGATTTTTAAAGGAAAACTTGCGTTGGATGTGCGTGCGCACTGTTTTATAAATCAGAATATTTTTGTGCTAGTGCATTTTCTGTTTCGTTCGTAGTGTGAATTTCTATGAAGTTTTCTAAATAAGACCCCAGGTGACAGTGTCGTTTAGAAACCTTTAATAACCTTTTTTAATTTGCATGTGGGTCACTTCCAGTATAATTTTGATGAAGGGCAACAAAAATTTGAACATGCTGCAAATAAATAAAATAAAATAATTTCATGATATTCCAGAAATTCCATGACCAGTGGAAACCCCGGATTCAATACACAACACTAATGAGTCAAAGCATAATTTCCCATGCTGCTGAAATGGCCCGGGACACACATAATTGAGTCAGTCACTGAACATAGCAGCGAAGAAATAAAAAGTGAGCATTTGTGACTTTTTACTGTATGTGTGGCTTTGGGACAGCAAACTTGACAAAGCATTATTCCTCATGAAACAACCTGTATAATTTAACAACACGTGTGGTTTCACAAGATACATTCTGTAGACCCTGTTGATCTTTGAATTCTTATGCTGTTTCTTTTCCTTGTCTTTCTAACTGGGACAACGCAAGCAAGACAGTGGGAATGATCCACCAAAAATCCTACTTTTGGTGTAGGAAGGAATTAACTTCTGTCTGAACATTTATGCGTTGATGCCGTTTGCCAACTAGAGTTGGGCATTCAACACCATCGTGCCCCTCCAAGCTTGTTATCTAGGCCAGAAATCGAGAGGAAGTTGTGGTCCTAGCATCCATGTGCACCATCAAGAACATCATACCTTTATGTATTTGCATGTTCTAATATGTTGTGTGTTGACAGTATATCGTCTTAAGGCCACAACCAAAACAGACCGTTACAATATTCTTGAGACGTGCAATTATTAGTGTACATTACAGCAGCAGTGAAGCTAAGATTGTTATCATCCCAAATTGTACATTTTCGACAATGAGAGTGATCAAATAAGAGAAAATACAACATTTGATTTAATGAAAATTATTAAAGACAGAACAAATGTAAAAACAGGCTAGTTTTTATTGGCTATGTGGCAAAATATTGGAACTAGTTTGAACAAAAACAAAAATGGGATAGGTGTGAGCCGGTGGTGCGACCTATTGCATAGATAACAATTTGTATGGGTGCAGAGCCCAAAGGCAGATCTGACACTAGAGGATAGGAATGAAGTTCCAGGTCTATACAGGAACACAATCAGAGTATTTTGAAGCTAAACAGCCTGCAGGCCTACTAACCTCCTCTCAACACACACACACACAAAATTGGGCAACCTCCATGAGTCATACTATAAGGTCCATATGCACACACATATTCATAGGCAGGGATCAGCAGTATTTCTGATACATATATTTGAATTACAAAAATAGTATTTTCAGTAATTTGTATGGAACAAAATTACTTTATATTTTTAATTAAAATACATAAGTTTTTTGTTTTGTAATTTGTAGTTTCAAAAATATAAAATAATTTCTGTGAGATGATTACTTGGTGCAGCCTCTGTGATTGTTACTTTGTGTGTAACCAGACCAGAAATTTACTTAGTAAATAGAGTCTGCTGGTCGACACGCTTCACTCGCAGTCGCTGTATCCTATTGGGCTTAGACCTCTGGTTAATTTTGAAAATATTTATAACCAATCAGCATTGCTATAACTGTTAATTGCTTAATCTAACTCTACCACCTTTAAAACGCTTGACTTCAATGCATAGCCTCAACGTCATTGCAATAGCACACAATACATTGTGTGGCTATTCTATTTTGTAGTGTATATTGATACACTTGCAATTATGGTATTTTGCATTTTATTTTAAAATACATTTTGACAGTATGTTTGCCCATCCCTGGTTCCATAGGTGCATTATTTAGCCAGACCTGGGAACAAACAGTGCTGCTACATTTGAGAAGACTAGTCCACCCAGTGGAAACTACCACTGAGAAAACCACTTGGCTGTCGTTTCGTATCTAATCTGCCCAGAGGGGGACTCCAGCGGGCCCTTTAGCTCCCGACTGCCGGCTTTGAATCAGCACAGCCCAACCCCCACGCCCTGGGGATACAGAGCTGTTATGAATAAACTCTACCCATGACATTTTCCCCACACTGTGCCAACAAATAAAGAACCCCTATTTAGTTGCCTAGGTATAGGACTGCTTTGTAAATGAACCAGCCCAATTTAATGCTGAGGGGTGCCTGGGCAGGAACCATTAAAGAAAAGCTGTTAAATGGCTTAATTCTACGTACCAGGCTAGCAAATAGCTTACATAGCGCCTGTAATCCTTCCCTCCCAGGAACCCAATGGCACCCCCCCTCCATTTCAAGAAGAGGCCTCTGCCTTGTGTCTGGGCTGTCTGGAGGGCAGGCCTAAAGCCGGGTGCATGTGTGGAGAGTGGGGCATGTCACTGCTGGCCCTGCAGGCTGGGCCATTACACCTGGGGCTGATTTCCCAGTAGAAAGGCTCCCCTTGCCAGAGGGAAGGAGGATGGGGGGGGGGGTTCACACACATATCCAGCCTCAGGGCACGCAATGACCCCCTTCACACTCCACTTAGGTCACACGCACACTATGGTTGTGTTTGCATTGATGTAAATGGGCAGGTGGGAGGGACAGAAACTCTTGTTATTCTGGCTTTCAGAACTCAAAGCTTAAGGTTTTCTGCCATTATTTTAAACTCCTGTTTTCAATCTTGTGATAAACCTATTTATTATCAACTATAACAATTTACAACTGATTGATATGCTGTCTACATATACTGATTTTAGGAATATGAGTCGTAGCATATCTGTAATGTATTTGATCAAATGTGTGAATTAAAAAGATAAAGTGCATATTTTCCACTTTATTTAATAGAAGCAATAATCACTTAATTAAACTGTTGTTATTAAAGTGTAACTGCAACCTAAAATGTGTTTTTGAGATGTAAATTAAGTAATTGGATTGATCTGTGATGAGACATCAATGCTGGGGTTAATATCGACAAAATTCCCATTTTTATAAAAATCACCATTTTATATGCTGAAAACAGAACTACACGTCACATCCATTAACAATCAACCCAGGACCTGGCTTTTCATCGGTACATTTAGTCTGCTCATATGTCATCAAATTCAAATGTTAATGTTAATAGGGGTTTCCCCTTTCAGCCCCTCCCATCACTCAGTTCCTTGATGCATGTTTCAAAGTTGTAGTGGGTGGAGTCAGGCTAAGAGCAGTTACACTTTAAGTATAAGCCTGCCTTTTTCATTCAATAACATTATTTGTAAGTCAGCAAATACATTTGTATAAAAGCTATTTGAAACATTACAAAAAGACCTCAATATTATTAAAAATGTGATAATAAAACGTGAATTGAAAAGTAACGAGGTGCTTAGATGCAATTAAAAAAAAGAAGTGATTTGATGAAATTGGTGCTTCCTACGTTTTCATTTACAATGACACGCAATCCAAAAAAATTATCAAAATTACTTGATAAATTTGTCAAATCATTGTATAACTTCCTCTCAATCCATTCTTCCTCACTAGTTGTCTTCTTCAATTGGAGAAGGCAATTAAACTAGTTTTCCTACGCCACAACAAAATCCTATCCCCCCTCACGTCATCTCTTGCTTGCAAGCAGACACATGAAATTGATTGTGCCCACATCTTTAGGTCACTGGATAGATGGGCCCTAAAAAGCACATTATTGTAGGATAAAGGGACGAATTTGTTATAGGGAGATCCAAAAATCCATCCTCTCTTCCCCATCCAAATCTGAAGGCAATCGTGTGCACAGTACCAGTGACCAGAAGATGGCAGCAGAACCAATTCCAAATGTCTGAAATTGCAGTCCAGAGACTGCTTTACAAAAACTGCATTGAATAAAAAAGTTATGGTCGTAATTTATTAAACAAATACCAATTATACATAACAAACGTTGATTTTATCAAATAAAGTTACAATTAAAATAATCTGAATTTAAATTTCAAATACATTACATAATTTTACTCTGATCTGATCCAATAGCTGTAGACCTCCAAACGTAAGGCCTTCAGATTAGCTCAAGAACAGTGCATAGAGAACTTCATGGAATGGGTTTCCATGGCCGAGCAGCTGTATTCATGCCTTACATCACCAAGTGCAATACTTGGATTCAGTGGTGTAAAGCACACCGCCACTGGACACTAGAGCAGTGGAGACGTGTTCTCTGGAGTAACGAATCAAACTTCTCTGTCTGGCAATGCGATGGACAAGTCTGGGTTAACAGCCAAGAGAACGGTAGTTGCCTGACTCCATTGTGCCAAGTGCAAAATTTGGTGGAGGTTTAGGCCCCCCCCTCGTCCCAACAAAAACAATTAAAATGTATAATAACCATGTTTGTCTATGCAGGGATACATATATTTGTTTCTCTCTGAAGACAGCTATTCTTACTTTTTTTTTTAAGAACGACAACAAAAGCTGCATAGGCTACCGGAAAGCAATGAATAGGCCTACCGTCACAAATCCTAATAAACATCAGCCAGTATTCGCCTCCCAATAACTTCCATTACATGGGAGGGAAGAGGCAAATAAAATCCTATGGTGATGCAAAATCACATCTTCACTTTGTCCAGAGTTCATCACAGGTGAACTTTGACTGCTGAATTCACAGCCTCAAACATCAGCAAGGACGTCTGCAATTGGCTGTATTCTTCTTAGCAAGGCAGGATGGATGGCGGTGCTAACCATAGAAACGTCTATGCAGCCGGTTTTGTACTCGGGTTACATTTTACAGACCAAAAACAACACGAGTGCACTAAAGTTATGTCTGACAGTGACAGACTTCAGTGGCTGTGAAGAATATCCTAATGACTTTATTGTCTCCACATTAATCAATTTGGCATTCCCAAAACAGCTAGTATCCTGCGAAGAACGCAACCAGGAAGTAATCGAGTTAAACTATTTATGGGATATTCTTGTTTCAATTGGTTATTGGTTTATAACCTATACTACCCCTGCTTCCGAATTAAATTTAAATCGTGTTGGGCCTTTCTCTTGAGGTGTTCATAGCATTTTCATTCGTGATTTTCGTGGCTTTAGCATGTCGAGATAATTACTATAATTGCTTTATCACGTAATTACTATATTGCCTTATCGTGCAATATATAGAAATAACCTCGATAATTTTTCTGACCGCGATAATACTGTATTTATACGGATGTTGTTGACATAAGTTAGATCTCTCTCTCTCTCTCTCATTCTCAGTTTGTGAATGGCTGTACTTTCAAAGACATACAGTATCTCACAAAAGTGAGTACACCCCTCACATATTTGCAAATATGTGAGCATATCATTTCATGTGACAACAATAAAGAAATGACACTTTTCTGCAATGTAAAGTAGTGATTGTACAGCTTGTAGAACAGTGTAAATTTGCTGTCCCCTCAA
>JAODUH010002594.1:13144-34799 GCA_027564835.1 Typhlichthys subterraneus | reverse complement strand
GTCTGTCTGTCTGTCTGTCTGTCTGTCTGTCTGTCTGTGTGTGTGTGTGTGTGTGTGTGTGTGTGTGTGTGTGTGTGTGTGTGCATACCTGGGGTGGGCTTTGGTTTCTCTCCACTTTCAACCTGTCCCTCTGGCCTCTTGGGTAGCGCAGGCTTAACGCCGATTGGCTGGCTCAGTGCAGGCCTAATGCAGATTGGCTGACTCAGTGTAGGCTTAACGCTGATTGGCTGTACAGGAGCAGACCTGCTGCCCGCTGGTTGGACTTGTGACTCGTAGGTGGGCTAAAGCATAGATTATTTATTTTACCATTAGGACACCTAATTTATTGTATGGGGTCACAGTGTGAGGAAAAACAGTATACAGTATAGAAACACGTACAAATAGAAATTCAAACATGTAGTTGAATATATGGAAACTTATATGTCATACCTCTGTGTTGTCCTCTTCTGAGCTGCAGTTGCGTAGAACTGAGGTCTTCCTCAGCCGAACTCCAAATGGGTTTTCTGGGTTTCCCTCCGCTATACCCTGAGTCTCTAGAGATGGGAGGGTGGGTTAAAATGCTAGCATTAACCTATAGCGTACTGTGGCATCATACAGTTAAGGTAAACTGCATGTTCTGTTTGGTTTATCATTTGACAACACGTTAACCACATGTGAATATTGTCGAACCGTAAACAGACACCATTTAATTTGGGGAATTAACCTGACTGATTCAAAAATGTATGTTTTAGTCTGAAACTCTGAAAATTCAGCGGAGTCAATCATTGAACTTATAAAGCAACCCACCCTCTCCCGGCCAAGAGTACATACAGACAACCAACAGACAATGGGAGAGAAAGAGTGAAGTCAGCGATGATGAAACCCTTCAGATTAAGGACAACAGACTGACGCATTTACTGAACTTTTTCCGAGCTACTTCCCTGTGTGTTCCTCTAAGGTCTCATATACAGCTCGCAACACCGATATGTCCCTAATACATAATTAAAATAAATATAAATACACATGCAATAATAATAATACAAATAAAACTACTTTGTGGATCCAAAACACAACAACAGTCGTACGCACACTGTTGTTGTCTCAATCAATCCATCTCAAGGAATACACACGATCGCTGTCAAATCACATCATACCTTCTGCAGGCGCAGCAGATGAGCCCGGGGGTTTAGCAGGGAACGCCCCTGCACTCCTGTGCCTGCTGGGACTCAACACCACCTCGGCCCTGGAGGTGCACACCGCCTGTGCCATGGTCGGCCTGACGGGGCTGGCCGGCCCGGTGGGCCCGGTGGAGGAGAGGCCTAGGGTTGGAGAGGACGGAGGGGTGACCTCTTTGGTGCCACTACCCGCAGAGAGAGATCGCTGCCAGGCGGGGGCGATGGTGTACCGGGGACGGCTTTGGTCTGGCTGTGTGACCATCTCTTCTTCGGTGGCTGGAGGACTGGAGGGACGTCTTGACTCTTCTTCTGTGGTGGCTACTGCATTAGCAGACTGCTTTTCTACAAACTCTCCTCCTCCTTCTTCTTCTTCAGTGGTAACCTCAGGTTCTACAGGTTCGTGTTCCTCTGCGTTGCGTGCTGCAAAAGACTGGTTTTCTTCTTCTATGGTGTCTGCTTCGCTGGCAGACTGCTGGGGCGAAGACGAGGCTTGCTGTGACGCGGACGGACCGGCGACCTCTGTACCGCCCTCCTCCTGAGTGCCAAGGACGCCGTCGGGCTCGCCCGCGACTGAGCGAGGTTCGAAGGCGTCGGCGTTGGGATCGCTTCGCTCCGTTCGATCTTGTTCTGCGCTCGGCTCCACGTCCGCGTGCTCCATTTCTACGTCGTACGCTGGTTCTGTCGTGTCCATCTCCACTGGGCTCAGAGGTTCCTCGCACAGCTCAACAGGGATGTGGGCGGGGCATAGCGGTAGTGCTTCTAAAACAGGGGTAGGGTGGGCGGGGCTTAGCGGTAGAGCTTCTACAACAGGGGTAGGGTGGGTGTCTCTTTCGCTGAGCTCCAGCGCGCCGGATTGGCCGACGTCGTCCGCCGCTTGCGGAAAAGCCTCCGCGAGATCTTTCCCCTCCTCAGCCTCCTCCATCCACTCGTCTCCCCACTCCTCTAACGCCTCCTCTGCCTCCTCGTCCTCCCTAGTCTTCTCCCGAGCCCCTCCTTCCACCGCCTCCGAGTCCTTCTCCAGCTCTACGGCCACCTCTTCTCCTTCACTTGCCACCTCCTCTCCTTCACTCGCCTCCTCCGTCTCTCCCTCTTGACCCCCTTCCTCCCTCTGTCGGCCCAAGTCGAGTTCTTCCTCCTTCTCTTCTTCTTCTTCTTCTTCATTGGTGCAGTACTCCGATCTGACTTCTTGCACCTCCTCTTTGTTCTGGAGGAGAGGAACACATGACAGAGAAGAAGGGAGGAGAACGTGTATTTGTACACACTGTAAAAAAGAAAAAGATTTATACTTGGAAAATTATATTTTGTACTAAACCCATTCCACTACACCTACTGAGTTCTGTGTCAATCGTTCATCATCTTCCTCCTCATCATCTTCCTCTTCTTCAGCTCTCTCAAGAGCTTCACAGAAAGGAACGTGCCTCCCCGAAGCCATCACCTCCTCCTCTTCACCCACAGACTCCTCAGTCTCATCCACCTTCACCTCCTCTCCCACGCCTCGCGGCTCCTCCTCCTTCTCCAGGCTCAGAGAGTAGGCGTTGAGGGGGGTCTTCAAGGAGCTCAGCACCTCCTGTAAGAAGGAGCTCTCCTCCCCTACATTCTCTCCCGCTTCCTCCTCTGTAATGTCCGTCTCCAAAACTAGCTCGCTGTTGTCCTCTCCATTCCCGCAAGCAGGGCCCGGATGGTCCAGAATCTTTTCTCTGTCGCCACTAGGGGGCTCTGGTGTAGCCCTAAAGACAGAGTCAGAGGAAAAGTAGGGAGGTAAGCTTGAAGTAAATGAACATGTGTTAAACATGCTATAAACAGATCTCTGGCCTTTTTAAAGCATTGTACTGTTCAAAAACAACACAGTAACAGCAAAACAAATAGATATTGTTTTATATTATCTAATCTTTCAACATTCTGGGACCTGCCAAAACTTTTGCTAGTCTATTACTGAAAGAAGCTAGTCTGTTTACAATATTTACACATTTTTTTTATACATGACATAATTCACATTTTTTGCCTAACTGACAGAAAAACCAAACTGAAGAATGTGTCTAATTGTTTACATCAAACTTACATACATGGTTTTCATTGGTGTCCGTAATTTTCTGGGCAATGTTAGCAGGGCTTTATTTACTAATTTAAAATGTTCTATTTATTTTAAGCAGTAACCGAAGCCTACTAATTTTACACATTTACATGACCTGCAAACAGTCCGTAGTCATTGTAAGACCAACATCCGACTTGGTCATTGAGTTACGTAGTTGGTCGTTGTGCACGTCAATCAAAACACCTCGTAGACGGGTATTGATGCAGTTAGGCAGCGCTGTGTCCCACACTTTACGCACTATAGGCAAAACCCTATCTTCCTGTTAAAAGCATCACCTGTTCCCGTCCACAGAGGGCGCTGTGGAGCTATGCTGAGAGGAGGCTGGTGACAGGGGTGTCTCTTCCTCTGCTGGGAAACCCTCTTCCCCGTTACAGCCAGAAGGAGAGGAAACGTCTGGAGCGTGAGAAACATCCTGTCCTGCCCACATCTCCTCCTTATCCTCCTGCGGCTCTCCCAACAGGGACTGCTTGTCATACTGCGCTTGGTCCTCCAACTCCTTCTCTCCTCCTGACTCCTTTTTGGGAGCCAGCAGATCACCGTGGACATCTTGGAGAAAGAGAGGAGAGAATAGTTCTATAAATCTAGATACTGTACTGTAGTACCACTGCACTGAAGTAAAGTTACATTGATCAACAGACATTTTATTACATGTAGCAACACGACTACAGTCTACATTGTGGGATAGATTTACTTAACTTGACATTTTAGTTTCCTTGAGGACAGCTTTTTGGGAACTCATAAATATCTCTGTCTCTACTAAGGCTTAGCTTACTGAATAACTTGCATAGTTTAGTAAGGTGCATATGCCATTCTAACCAGAGTAAACTGCTTTCTATATCTAATGTTTTAGGTGGCAATTTCATTTCATAAAATAAAGTAAATTCTGTAAACCTAATACTTTTCAATAATTACCACTGCATTGAAGCAAAGTTACATTTAGAATTAGTAATGAGATCAACATGTTTTATTACAAGCAACACAAGTATAGCATGTCTATATTCACTTTACAATATTTTGTTTTTCCTCGAGGACCCTCCAGAACCTATGCTACAGCATTCTGTGGCATTAGAAACAAACATCTACTCTGTATTCATTGACATCAGGCTTAGCAAACTGAATGCATAACTTAACACATTTTTCTTAAGACTTTCTGCATTATTATCTGTAAATTTACCCAGAGTTGTGTGTGTGTGTGTGTGTGTGTGTGTGTGTGTGTGTGTGTGTGTGTTCGTGTTTTACGCTGCTATTCATTTAAATCACAGCACCACTCGCATTGTTTTACATTCTGTGGGGACTGATTACATAAGTGCGACAGTGGCAGTTTGTAACCAAAACAGCTTGAACAACAAAGCTGATTGACTGAAACCAGTGAGAGTGCGCTATGACGACACGATCGCGGAGGGCGCCTTCAGTCTTGCGTATACTGACCTCCATTTTCCTGCTCCAGCCTCTCCTCAAGTTGTTCCTGAACTGAGGTGTTGAAACGCCCCTCGTTCACAGAGTCTTCCTCTCCTCTGACTTCCAGACGCTATATGGAGAGAAAGACCCCCGCCCAACATTAAAATGCGTGTGCATATCAAGCAGGAACCTCTGGTGCTGAGAAATTAACTCAAAGCAGAAGTGCCAAAACCTGCAGTTCATCAAATGGCCACTTGAGGCTGGCTGCAAAAGGAGTAAATCCCCATAGACTACAATGTTAAAACATCAGACTTTACCAAAAATATAATATATAACAGGTTTACAGCCTGGTTCAAAAAACGGTTTCGGTCTTTATGGCTAGTTTCCCTGTCCATACTGTAACAACTTTACAGGGGGGGGTTATTATATTTTATAACTCATCATTTAAAAATATATTAGCCAAACATTTATTCCATTAATAAATAATAGGACAGGAGGGCGTTACAGGCGAGGTGAGGTACTGCAAAGATGGCGACGGCCAGAGCCAGCACAGCGCGGTGTTCAAAGCCGCTCTTGAGAAAGACTATGGGTGACATCACGGAGGGTTTGTCCATTTGCATATACACAGTACGTTCTATGATGTATATTTGTATACATACATTAGCAGGTCTCCTCCTGGTGCATGCTTTGTGTCTCAGGACCAGCTTGTGTTTGGCAGCAGAGTTATCCAGACATGCATACGGGCTGGCGGGCTGGCTGAAATCCCCTGGAACCACCAGTAGGGGGCTCACTGCTCTGCTGGACCCTGCACAAGGTAACTGGGGAAATAAATCAACTTCAGAACACCTTCACTGGTTGTAACTGAAAACAGTCAAATGAACGCATCTTAACATTTGAAGTCAGTCTTACAGTTGACGCTAACATTATAGTGATTAGAGTGTCAGTTATTGTTTCCACAAAATGTGAAGACAAATGTGTGGCTTTATGAAATTACAGCCCATATTTGTCTAAAGAACAAACAGTCAACCCCATGTTACATGAACTGTGTGAAACAGGTGAGTGTGTCTTTTTTTAATCAAGGAGGCATAAATAAAAATAAAACAAAATGGAGTGGTGGGGGGGAAAGGGCACAGTCAAGGGAGTGTGGGCGAGTTGGGAGGAAGACCAGCTGTACAAGCATAACATGCATCTTATCAGCAACTTTCACTCTGTCATCACTATAGTCAGATCCCTCCCTCCTATCGGTCTGTTCATCTATCCTGTCACTGAGCTTGTATTCGGTCAGTTACATTTTAACGGTTCATTGATCTTATGCTTCCTGCCTTCATTCTCATTTTGCTTTTGGACCGCAAGGTCTGTATTTTGATGTAGTCTAATAAACTGATCTGTAATCTAATGCGTAATGTAAACGCATGTAAAGACTGGAAGCCAAATGGTCAAAGTGCCTTTAGAAATGCCCCAACCATTAAATGCCTTTTCCAAGTATAGTTCATAACCTTTGTTCTTATGCTCCGAACTTGTCATTACCTTTCTTTGCATGTCATTTGTTCCCTTTAAACCGATTTTATTAATTGTGAAGGATATGGATAAAGGATAAAGACTATTGGACATTGTGGCTGTAAATGACAGTTATCTGTTCAGTTGACAAATTCGTTTTTTTAAGAATTGTATGTATGTATGTATGTATGTATGTATGTATGTATGTATGTATATTTGGTTGTATAAGTACTGTATATGTTTTATAACTTGTATGTTTAAAGATACTTCTTGGCCAGGTCTCTCCTGAGAAAGAGATTTTAATCTCAGGGAGATTGCCTGGTTAAATAAAGGATAAATAATAAAATAAAAAAATAAAAACATTTGTTCTGACTTAGTATTATTAGGTACCCTGTGTTTTATATTATATGTATTGTGTACTCTTTGCTTATTTTATGATCTCGCAATTGTAGCGCTTTGGGTCAAGAAAAGGTGCACTATAAATTCAAATTCAGTATTATTTAAACATTTGTCAGGACTTGGAGACTGTTCAAACTCTACCAAACTAAAATTACAGTTATTTCTTTACCACTGCCCCATTTTAGTTAATGTTTGTGGCAGAAGATCTCTCTCTACAGCAGACACGTTGACTGCCAGCAAAAACCAATGGAATGTATGGTGAACAGACAAACAAGCAAACACACAAGCGCGCACACACACGCACACACACACACACATACACACACACGACAGCAGTAACCACAGAAAGACAAGGAAATGAGAGAAACCGAAAACGTAGAGAGGACTAGACACAAATTATTTTGCTTGAAAATTCCTTTTAAAAAGGTTTTAAGAATAGCTTCAGGCTTTGTTGAAGTCTCACACCCCTCACACGCACGCACACACAGAACATGTACACACTGTTCAGTGTAAACACTGAACATGAATGGAGGGGTTTTATTCAGAACTGATTTGCTACAGTGATTTGATCACAGGATGTTTATGACACAGTGAAACAGTCACATGAGCATAAGTCTGCTAGCCTGGTGTAACCTGACCATATTTATATTGTTGGATAAAGTCTAGCCACGCTCCATTGGATAATGATAACGGTCTGTGCCTCCTCCAGACCCCTGGTTGATTAAGAAACTATTGGATAGTGTTTAACCAATCGCAGCTGCTACAACCTTTTTGATCACCTCATCTACCTCTACAGTGCCCCATTTCGAAACACACTTGACTTCAACCTCACTAACCCCACCCTGATTGTGTCCCCAGTAGGGTGGCTGTGAAAACGTAATGCCAACAGGGTTCGCAGACTAGAATCTCAGTGAAAGAAACTGAGCTGAGAGCAATAGTCGGACGGAGCCAGGGCCATAAATCTGCAGGCCCCGCCTGAAATCCAACCGACCCATCTCACTGTACTCATGCTGAAGCAATACATCCAACGGGCCCATCTCACTGTACTCATGCTGAAGCAATACATCCAACGGGCCCATCTCACTGTACTCATGCTGAAGCAATACATCCAATGGCCCCATCTCACTGTACTCATGCTGAAGCAATACCGTCCACCAACGACAGTGTGACAGTGTGACCTGACGTCAAAAGAGACGTGCGTACGAAGGGTCTTCACCTGGTCTTCATCACTGTCTGTTCCCTCCATACTCAGAGAGCCATTTCTCTGAACCGGATTCTGTAGATGACAACAGAAAAAAAAAGTAGAAAGAGAATATTAAATAAAACTCGAAGCTTATGAAGTCCGCAGCACTTATACAAGCACAGCTCTTCAGACCATTGTCCGTGAATGTGCGTGCATTGTTTACCAGTATTGTGTGGAGTGTGTGGAGCTCAAGTGGACTACATGGCAGGCCGTCGTCCTCCGACATGGCGCCAACGTCTTCGCTCTTCACGCGTACGATGGTGGGAGGAGTGCCCAGGCGAATGGTCTGCTGCAGCTGCAGCTGCAGACAATCACAACAACTGAGTTTCTGTGTGTCTGGGATCCATTGCTTCTGTCTGAACGGCCCCAGGATGAACGGCCATTCGCGAGACTGCAGTTTTGCTCTTGGTTTAAGTGGACCTGAAGGTCAACCCTCATCTATGTAGCTTCCTTAGCGGAAATACAGTCATCCCATAGGCATTTGGCAAATGTACGTATGAATGTTAACGTAGGTGTATTAATTACTGTATAGGTCTACTCAATTTAAGTTACCTTATAGTCGCAGCCTCTTCAGTACATTAGCACTTACGTCACATAAGCAACTCTGTGCTGAACGTCTGATGCACAGACCCCTCGACAGCGCTTTAGAAGCGAAATTGAGAAGTAGATTTTCATTGGCTGTTAGCATTGTCACTCAAAGTCTGTGTCTGTAATTCCGGTGCCAGACTAGTGCAGTAGCGTATTATTTATCAATTTCAGTCATTACATACATTTTAAGCACTAAGCTCACTTATCAAACAGAACAATACCTGAAAACAGTTGGTAAGCTTCTCAACAAATTCCTGTTTAAGTTTAACGTCCAACTTTGTTATTGAGTTACGCAGTTGGTCATTGTGCATGTCAATCAAAATACCTTTCCAGGTCATGTTGACGCAGTTAGCCAATGCTGCCTTTACATAGTAAAGGTTGGCTCTGCGAGACTACCTTAAAACTAACAATACCAAAACACTGTTTCATTATTGAAAATCTGCGAGTGGCTTTTCTCCCCCAAGACTCACCATTCATTGGCCCATCCCCAACCCTGTTTTCTAAATGACAATACTATACTGTATAGTGAGCTGAGCTGGGATTGAACCATGAGGTCTGATTGGGGGAAAGGGGGAGGGGGGGGCTCGTTGAATGTCCCTTTAATATAAAACATTGTGAGTATAGTACAGTGATCATTGTCGCTTCACTGTCTCTTGTGGAATGTTATGCAGAAACTTGTGCCGTCCATGTCTATTTAAAGCTCATGGCCTGTGAGTGTGTCTCAGAAAAGCAAACAAAAAGCCTCGTTATCTGCCAGTGGTTTGTTGGCCAGTACCAGGCACTCAAGGACTCATTTACCCAGAAAGGTGCCGGGCAAATGCAAGACAATACAGCTTCTCAGCAGCTATAGGCCTATGGACTGGAATGAGTCATCTGACTTGAATAAACCAACAAAGATATGTTTACATTTTCCACATTAGTTCAAAGCTCTCAGGTATCGCTGTGTGTCTGCAAATCGATATTTTGACGAGCTTGTGAGGTGTTGCATATTTCTCATACCATAGCATAGCAGGCCTGCTGCTGCCATTACTGTATCATTGAAATGCTATCAAGATGGACATTGACATTCCATTATTATTATTTTTTATTATTTGTATTACTATTTATAACAGCACACATTATATTTTGATATTACCATTAGAAATCCACATAATGTGTCAAAACTTTGGGTGAAAAATAATCTGTCTCATCTACAGTATATTAACATTAATTGTCCTCGACATCAGCCCCTTAGTATCACATTATCACTGCTTTAACCCTGAAACTGACACGCCAGATGAATTGTTAATCACAAGTCCATGTTGGGAGCCGTCTATCAAAACTGTGAAGGGCAAGCGTAGATTTTGTTTGAACATTGGAGGAAAACATAAAGCGGGGGACTGGGGTCCCCCCCCCAGAAAATGTAGAGAGTCAAACACCTGTTCTCTTTTCTATGGGGGATGTACATGATTTATAAATACATTTTAATGTACCCTGGATTTAATAGCTCATGCACGTTCAAAACGTTCTGCGTGTTTAAAACATCCCAAAAACAAGAGTTTTTGGGATGATCTACTGTAGGCTAAACTAATAGCTGACTTTAAACAATATTAGTCTACTACACATTTGGCCATAACCTAATAAAACTACTACTGGAGAAGGAAACTTTGTTGAAGTCAAAATCACGGAACTGTCGGCTCCGTCTACAGCACTCCGTCAGCGTCAAACGCGCCCACCCCGTCTCCTTGAACGTCTGGCAGAGCTAGCAGTAGTGCGTCAGTGCCACATGCCGGCGTAAAGCCGTGTGAATGGGGTGCACAATGTGAGCATTAAAATATCCAACACAGGACATGACAGTGAACCAATTGTATAGTAGGCCTATTCTAGGTTATGTTGTCAAGCGGTTCAATGAGCGGTTAATATCCATAATACGCTACTACTCAGATATAGTCGTGCAGCCCCAGTGTGTCGTTCATGTTTTTATCGGGGGGACAAATTTGAGGGGGACACATCCCCTGCATCTCCTGTCAAAACTAGGCCTATGCAATGAGCGGAGTGTTCTGTATGACACTTGGCAATGTCGTAACAGGAGCATGTGCTGCTTTTCTGAATCCATAAAAACAGGTTTTAGAATACTGCTGTTAGCAACAAGACTCATTTACTCAAAAGACCTTTCCCTCACGACAATGTCAGTCTTTGTTTTTGTCTGCCTGAGATGTCTGAACTTTCGACATCTCTCCCTGCAACTACTACTTTCATCTGTCTTCCTCTCCTTTGCTTGCTTAACGTTCTCCTCCGTCAGATTGCCTCTGTATGAATATAGATTTATTCACCTCTTACTTCTTATACACTTGACTTAAGGTTCTAAATATTGACTAACCCCGTTTGAAGCTATTAACTTCTCACTTTCCCGCAGGTAACTGACATTCTCTTGTCAGTGCAGAGGCTTAACTGCTGCCTCCTCTGACTCTCTGTGCTCTTTTCCTTAATATAAGACATTACTGTGGCAACGTGTTCTCTGTCTGCTTGGGCCTTGTTGGTACCCAAATGCATCCCTCAGTGTTGGCAGGTGGTTCAGTATTATTAGTGTTGTGACAGGTCGATCTGTCCTGCGTATGTCAAACACATTTACGCATAAGCAGACACGGGACCTCGCACACTTTCTCCAAACTATAAACTCTCATTTATTTTGCTGTTAACTTCTGCCATGTAAAGATATTTCTCTCAACCTTGAGTAGCCCTAATCTCATAGGCTAACTAAATAAACATAACATCTGATCTGTATCCTGGTGTCAATGTGTCTATTACTGAAAACCATTGTTTGAAAGCCCATATTATTGCTAAGATGATGATGATGATAACAGCATAGTTACCTTTTGAGAAACAGTGAAGGTCAAAGAAAATAAATATATATTGCTAGTTTCCAATTCATCCCATACAGAGAATACAAACATCCGTAACCAAGGGTTTATCAAACGTTTCACTATAAAGTCGTAGTGTGTAGTTGTCAGTGATAAATTCCTTTCAACTGAAGGATTTCATTATTATTGGCGGGCCGAATGCCATTTCTGCTCAATTACATTTCATATTTACACTACATATTTTCAAAATACTCCAACTGCATGAAATGTTGTTTAGACATAATTTACACACTGCCTTTAAAAAAGGTTTATACTGTATCTAGTCTTTTCATGTAGAGATTTCACTTTTCTTCGGACTTACAGTAGCAGAAATACATTTAGAGAACACTGCAGCAGTTTCTCCGATTTGTATACGTTTATATTTTTTACATACATGTAAAATGTGACTTTTTAGGTTTATAGAATATTTTAATTTAAGTTATTAAATTGACCTTTACAGTATATTTACACTGTAAATTGTTTATAAATGTGCCGTGTTCTCAAATGTTTCTGCGTATGCACTGTATATGTGTGTGTGTGTGCGTGTGCGTGTGTGTGTGTGCGTGCGTGTACCTGAAGTGATTTCACTTTCCCATGAATGCTGTCCTGGGATGTCGCCAACGCCTCAGCAGCCTCAGACGAATCGGAGGCAAAAACGGAGTCATGTGACAGTGCCTTACAGCCGAGGCTGACCTTTGACCTTCAGGAAGCAGGAAGAGGAACAAACAAAAACGAAAATATGTTATTTTGTGAGATTCACAGCTTCTTGCACAAACAAACCCAGACCAGAAATAGGGGGAGCTCTGGCCCCCCGAGAGGTCAAAGGTCAAAATTCCCTTTTAGGGTCGGTGTGTGCCGACAGAACAAACACACAAATGGAAGCGTTGGCACTGTTAACGTGAAGTGAAAGTAAAGGAAGGCCAAAGCAAGAAGAGGTATTCAACAGCTTATAAAAACAAAAGGATACACTACCCACAGGAAATGGAGCGGAAATTTTCCAGCAGGAAAAACAACAAACAGTGGAGGTCAAGAGTCTTAACTAAGGTGGTAAATACAGGAAGTGGACAGACCCAAAGTATTCTTCCTGGCGTTAAATAGTCACATTGTCTCCTCCACAAACATTTTTTATTTATTTATGTTGACGCATCATTTTGGAATTAGAAATGCATGTCAAGATGAGAATGCAGTGAGCTCCAGATTAGGACTAGATTCAAGAACTATGTCAATTCCATTAGATTAGTCGTCATTAAGGACTATATCGGACAACTTTCGAGCTCAGTACTGTTTATTCAAATTTTTTCTTAGAAGAACACGTGTAATCATTCATGTTTACACAGCAATTACAAGGATCAAGTGTGAGTGTGAGTGAGTGTGTTATACCCAGAGCCCTTTTCCTTCTCTGATCGAGTAAGTGTGTTCTCTGGCATTCTGTTGATGTTGTCACTTGATTGACTGGCTTTAAGCCCCGCCTCTCCACTATAAGTCAATGGCTCTTTTCTTTTCCTCCTTGTGAAGAATTTCTTAAAGGTCTGAAATTTTGATTTCTTCTTGCCTAAGGAAAGATAGAAAACATTAACATGCTTATACAGCTACTGTACCACTATACCTTTAAGGAGAAAATTATACACTGTACAAGCAACGTTGTTAAATTATGCCCTCGCTGTTGTTAAATAATTAAGCTTCTGTAAATTAAACGCCTAGGAGGTGCACTCACAAGCGCACACGCTTGTAAAGAACACCTCCAGTGAGCCCACTATGACCATTAACACCAGTGGAAAACTTAACTACTGTTTCTAATTGCTTTTCAGTTGCTTTCATCTAAAAGTAAAATACCTCCTAGTCTTTATTTTCTTTTACAAGATATTTGACCTTAGTAGTGATTGCAAATAATAAGTAAACATACATATACATACACAGAAATGACAAACACCTCAAACACTCAAAAATATGTCAAAGATGTGGGGAACATCTTAAAGCAGATACATTATTTAATAGTTTTATTATGCTGCTGCTGCAGTGTAAGTATAATGTGAATTCATTATTAAACTATGTGGTGATTGGATGCCTCAGAATGAAAGTGCCAATTTACTAGTATGCAAACAAAACATTGGTTAAGTGACTTATGGAAATTTGGTTTAGTTAAAAACATTTGTGCACTGCATGCATATCAGAAGCTAACCTTGGCTAAACTAGCCTTGAATGCCTCACCGACATCACTCCTCTACCATTACAAAATCAGTGTGGACTTCTTTAAATATCCAAGTTGAGCAGCCCTTAAGTAGTTTATTCAACAGTGTCAGACAGCGGGGAATTAAAAGAAAAGTCACCCTCAGGAGGATTGGTTTTATCAAAAGCTTTTTGTGGTTTAAGTGGCCTTTTTATACTAAAAGATAAAATTAGCAGGGAAACCATTTGACATGATCGCTTATTAGTCTTCCATGTTGAGCTATTTTCAGAACAATGTACCATTAAGCAAAGGTCTCCAATAATTGGGTGTTTAAAAAGACTGACCTTACTAAAAGGTCAATGTAAACCTATTCATTGTGGATCTGCAACTACAAATCTGGCTGATAAACCCCTCAGCCGCCGTAGAGTCAAGAAAAGCGTTATTTCTTATGAACACAGAAACCACGAGCTTCTACAGATACAGTATCACGGGAATGCCAAATGTGCGCAGTTCCGCCTACAGTCGATATAAGGGTGCATTGACATTGACTGAAACAAACAGAGGATGGTGACCTTAAACAGGGAGACAATACATTGATTTAGAAAGAAAGTAATTAGTAATAGTTTACTTTCTACTGTTTACTTAATAACAGATAACATCAAACCTTTGTTTAATGTGCTAGTGCAGGATTATACAGCAGCTCGAAAAATATACTGGAAAATTTATTAGATTAAAAAAACATTTAGTGAAGCGGTAGTTTTAACATATTTTAACATCAGAATCCCTCTCTAGAGCGCAAGATGCTGAGCCAAAAAATGTAGCACAATCTACACAGAAACAAATAAAACAAAAATCAGTGAGTTGTCTGGCACAATAATCAGGAGACGTAAGTGTGGTAGACAACCTAATGTAGAAGTTGACCTCAACTGTCAACTATTAAACATAATTGGGCATGGTAAAATGTAATGGGTCACAGATGGTTGTGATTTAAACCAGCATTTTCTTTTGACCCCTGATCCTTAAAAGAAGGTCACTGGCTACTCAATAGCACATTTTCAATAGCATAACATTATACATTTAACATTGCACACAGCATTGTACATTATATGCACATTTTACTAAATATAAATGAAACAATATTTTAATTAATAAAAATGTAAAACACAAATAAATTATAATATATCAATAATTTAATATTTTGTCTGTAAGAACTGCTGTCAATTGACCTGGCATGACGTACCATAATTTCCTTGTAACTGAGGAAATATGGTTCCAATATGGCTCAACTTTATTATATTACAAGTCTGAGTCTCACACCTCAGGTGTTAAGAATGATTCATGTGGAGCGATGAGCACATATCCGGTCCCCCACCTGTTCTCCAAACCTCATTCATTATTTTTTTTAATATTTTACCAACTACTTTGGTATGGGTCAACAGGCATGGTGCATGCCTGTTGACCAATCCTATCAGTTTATAGACCCCCAAAAAGCAATAAAAAAATCTGCATTCATCCATATGAAAAGGAAACAATATACTGTAAGGACACAGTATGTAACTTGTATGGAATTCTCACCTGAGCATTCTTCCACCTCAGCAGGTTCCCGATTGGCCATCACATCGGGAGGTCCTGATGCCAGAGCAGCATTCTCACTGAGAGAGAGAGATGTATTAACAAACTATACTAATATGATTGAAGGTATGTTGCAACAGCTCTCCATGTGGAAGGACTTGGAGAACAAAAACAATATCATCACACCCTTACATACCAATCGCTGGTAAATGCTTGAAATTACTTTCCCAGCCACCAAAGATACACAATTACAATTTATATGATCCTTGCTGATGGCACATCTGTTGTAATGACAAGAGTCTCAAATGATTGATTGTACCCCCCGTAATAGAGTGACTTGCATTCCTCTCTGCAGCGCTCAGACTAAAAATATTGTCTACTCCTCCCCAGTAACACAAATAATGTACCTTAAAAATTTTTTTAACATTCTTATTCATTCTGCCGTCAAAACCACGTGAAAAAATATGTTTTTATTTGTATTTGTATATTTATTAATCAAGCGTAGCGACAGTTCAGGCAGGCCACAAAGTCATGACAAGCCAAGTATAATCTCAATTGTCAGATCAATCTTAATCACTTTATTGCCATCTGATCTCAGTGACCAGACTGCTCAGCTGATCCTTGGCAAAGCATACTATTGGCCAAACTAGTCAGGGTGCTCATTTAAACATCCTTAGCCTACACTCATTCTTGGTGCCTCCTCCACGAGCATTTATGCAGCCCACCTCCTCCTTTGATGCCGTGTCTGACTTACTCGATGTCCTGGTGTTGTCATTGATGCTTGCTCTGTATTGTACCATGTGGGGGTGGGGGTGGGGGGGGGGGGGTGGGGGGGGCTTTTTGCTGCTCTTCCTGCCTTGGGCTTTCCATGTAAACGCATGGAAGGGCTTTCCATGTATACGCATGGAAGGGCAGGGAGCTACCAGAACAGAGCCACCATTCCAAATATAAATAACGAAATACTTATTCTGACTTTAGTGGTCCTGACTGAAAATATAAGATTCTCTCTAGATACTCTTCCACTGGCAATACCAATAATAATAATATTTTGTTTTCTGAACATAAATACATGTGTGCATACATAAGTGCATGTTATTTTGCTCCCACTGTAGAACATTATTTTGACATGACTTAATGACACAATTAAGGAAAAGTGAATTACTGACATTGATGTCTACTGTACACAAAATACACAGAAACACAATTGCCTGTCAAACTGAGTCTTATGGATTCCATAGACAGAAACAATGTTTATATTTAACACTGTTTACCTCTCACAATTGAGTGTTAACTTGTACATTTCAATTTAAATTTCAGTCAAATCAAGTCACTTCACTCTGAACCTTTGCAACTGTCCCGGTGCTTATGTAACACGTTAGAATGCTAACAAACCCAATGTGGGCATCTCAGAAATGTATCCAGCATTTTCTGCTTTGGCATAGCAAAGCTGTTCTGGTGCTGCTAGTTCTTCAGCCCAGTGACAACAAGCCTTCATGCTTCTTGCCGTTTGTGTTATTGTAGTTCTATCATTGTTGCTGTATTGGAGTGAACCCCTTTTTCTTGAACCCACACAAGACCTACAGTATCGTATAAAGTGTTCGAGTTAGAACATTTAGGTGAATTTGTTACCATACAACTGCATTTGCATACTGTCAAAACAAGTTAACTTTTGATTTGATCTGCTTATATGAATATATTATGATTAAAATAAACAAAATAATATCGCTGGCATGCTGTATAATCTGATTTCAACATTCAAATCAGCAATTACCCCATTACAAACTTATCCACAGTATTTTGCCTCACATTCATCCATTCACACTCGACCAACCACCGGGGATTAGGTCATCTTGCTCAAGGATGCTTACAGGTAGGTCAAGATCGGGGTTCGAACCCACAACCTTCCGGCTGGGAGCCCAACACCCAGACCACTATTCCATCCATGCATTTGACCAATTGTATCGTCTGTTTAGAGACCAATGCCAATTGTCATTTCTAATGTTTTTTTTGGCAATATTGAGTTTTAAGACAATGTTGGAACAGTAGCCCGTTTCTTCATGTATAATAAAAAACCTTAAACATGACTAGCATTCATTTCCCAATGAATCATGAATCAGCATGGACAGACAGGGAGTTTTAAGATTAGGATTTCTTCATTGCCGTTTTACCAAACAGAAGAAGAAATTCAGGTGCACTCAAGGATCGGGCTCCATATTCAGTATGCAGTTTGAGGCCGTGTGAGAGAGTTCAGCTGCAGCATGCTTGAAATGTCAGCGTGCAAATCATCTGTTTAGCACTGCACGACCACTAATGCACTAGGTTTAAAATTACCTCCCATACATTTACTTAGCCTACAAGGGGGTTTCCTGGTAAGGCACTGGGAGCTGACAGATGGGAATACATTGTGAGTAAATAGATATCTTGGATGGTCATGATCGTTGTTTTTGTTTTTTTTAACTGGCTCATTGGCGTCCTTGTAATCCAATAAGGTCATGAGAACAGGAAACAAGTGGAGATGGAGGCAGATGGTGAACTAACTTCTGCGAATATCTCTGGAATAATCCAAATGCATTGTGCAAGATTGTGATCAAGGGTGCACAAGTTAACGGTGGAAGTCTTCTAGAAGCACATTGTCTCAAGTGATAAGCGTGGAAGAAGACAATGCCAGAAACAGAACCACATGCTGGGGTGGATATTAAAATGATATGTAGTTGCTATGAACTATAGTGTTTTACTAAAATGTTACATCATCAAGAAGCTGTTGAGAACAAAAGTGTAGGGTTCAAAAACTATCATGGAAAATACAGTATTGTGATACGCTATAGTATCAACATAGAAAGAAGAGAGCAGGGCTATTCATTCAACACACACTTTTAGTGGCTAATATGCTACGAGTCTTCATAAGTGAGTAGTTAACTAAAAGCATTGATTACTTGCTGTTGTTCAGTTATATGCCGTTGAAAACCTGCAAACGGTCCTGCCGCCTGCTTTGATTTTTAACAGGTTATGAAATATTAATTATAGTTGAGTGTTTGTAATGGTATTTTTCTGAACGGGTATTTGACTACTCATTCAGAAAAACCATCAAGTATTCGAAGACTGTAAAATGGTAATCGGGACAGCCCTACTACCATGGTGTTTCAAGGCAGGAATTTCACATTCAAATAAGAAATGCACATAAAACAACCACGATTAAACTAAAATGTAATGTGGGGGCATGCTCTATGTATAACAATCCTATTTAGGGCAAATGAGAAAAAATTATGTAGAACTTAATACCGTATAAAAGGAATATCCAGACGAGGAGCACAGAAAAGGGCCGTGGTTTAATATGTCAATTTTTGTTATATAATGGAATAATGTGGATAATCAATATAGCGTATATACACTTGATTCTTATAGTCAACTTAGCTATCATTTATCATCAAAATGTCTGTTCTGGAAAAGCCCACTGCTGTTGTCAAAGCCCGCATTAGACCACTTTTGTAAATCTGACCCCAACATGGTGGGAGAAACAGATGTGTTATTGCTGTTCCATTTAAAAAAGTCAAAACCCTTTGCCCTGTGTGCTAGCTAGTAACACACCAGGGATTTATTAAAGGTCATTGGTTAGTTAAACATGCCACTAATGACCTGTAATTATGTTTATATTCACTCTATTTCATACAGAGCAAATAACTTAATATAAAATATAAGATGCCAGCAAGAAAAAGACAAAAGGTCACCATAAAAAAAGACTTCAGATACAGTACAATGGTATTCAGCTAACAAGCAAACCATTCCCCACACTTTGTCACATTAGAAAGCTTTAACTTGTAGCTATAGCATATATTCATTAAACGTCAAAACCATTTTGATAAAACTGGACACATCTGACTCTCCTCGCTATACCCCCCTCACTCAGCCACATAACCAGAAAACCACCGTATTTTCTATGGACCCATTCAAAACAAACATTCTGCTGCAGGGTCAGCAGGGATGACTAAGAAAATTATTCAGCAAAGAATTCCTTTGTCACATTGAACATTTGAGAAGGCTTGATGACTTTGATGATTGTTTTCTTAAGACCCTGTTCCATTAGAATTCTGAGAGAAATTTTATTTTTTAAAGCACAAATAAATATTTCCCCCAATAAATATTTTCTCCCTTCCAAAACAAACACTAAATCACCCCCCACCCCCCATTTGCTTCTGCAAACTGACTTCTTTGGTTTGAAAAATGTTTGAAAAAACTGTGCAGGCGGGATTTCTTGTGTCCTTGTGTTTTGAAACCAAAACATCATTGTTTCTGCAAAACATATTGCACAGATTACCCCTCAAAGCAGCAATGAGCTATTCCAAGCCAGTGGATGCTTATTGTAAGAAAGGTTCTACGTTGGTGAGCACAGGGAAGAACGACTTGGCGAAGACTGCCTGACTACATTAATCTGGACCAGAACTGTACACAATCGTCAAGAGAAAACTCAACATTGCCAGTAACTAGCCAAAGCCAGCAATTTACAAGTGAAAATAGTATGAGTCCGACAGCCATATTTCAGCCAAAAAGCGACTTGGCCAAATTACCCTCTTGATTATCTCGTATTTTAAACAAGTGGGAGGTTGGAATATACGCCAACGTACGTAGGTTTTTCTTATGACAGACTACATCATTTTATTCTAGCATTGAGATATGTGTATAGTTATTATAGCTACTGTAATGCATCACTGTCTTAACGTCTCTTTTCATCAAACTCAACATTCTGCTATGCCGGAGACTAACCTACTACAGTGAAAATGGCTGGGATTGGCAAGGAAAATTATAGCGTACAGCTCTTAACGCATCCGAGTGGTCAAACCTTTGTTTCTCCAAAGTTTCAGCACCTGTAAAAATACTAAAGCCGATGTGCATGTGCAATAGATTTATTTGTAATTCTCTCATATTACTCATACTATCTAATTAAGTTTCACATTTGGACAAACTCCTAATTATTAATGAGACAGTTTAAAAAGTTCTACCACTCCAGATCTCTCTCTGCCTACCTCTCCTTTCCCCATCTTTTCCACCCATCTCCTCTCCCCATCTTAAGACTGTTTAATTTGGCCTGTGCTCTTTGGAACAAGCCATACATGGTCTTGGAGATGCGCAGACACAACAGTCTCATACGTCACCCTGAACACCTAGCATTCATTTACAGCTGCATCAACAATCCTGATCCTGACCAGCACATATTTAAACCACCAGTGTTTATAATGGATGTGTACAATAACTGCACAGTTGATCATGAATGTCAACATCTGCTTATGTCTATTTATTGTTCATGTGATAAACATAATAGAAATAACATGCAGTGCATCGCTAGCTAGCAAGTCATGCTCTCCAAATACTGTAACTGTATGCAGTATGAATATAATTTAGACATTTAGCCTACAATTTTCAATTCTGAACTTTGGTTAAAATTATGAATGCTTTCAAAACATCCGTGTATTACAACATAGATAAAAGCCCAGGCAGGATTTATATTGCTTTTCCCTGCAGCCAATCAACACCTTGGTCTGTTGTCACTTTCTAGGCAAACATGACCCCACAATGCACTCTGGTGCAAAACTGCTTGTCCGACATTGACCTCCTATTTAAAAGGAAGATAATTAGTAGCCTACCCATTTGCACTCACAAAACTACTGCAATTTAAAACCCACACCTGACCATTTCTTGAATAGTCACATAACTTTGTTTTTTGTCCTGTCCATGATGTCAAATCCTTCTCACTTCTGACCTCCTGCCACCAATGTAGTGATCTTAAATATGATCATGAGTCTGCAAACTTTGTTTTGGACACGATTTCAATTGTAACTGCACAGCTTTGACGCTGCATCAGTCAAAAATAGACACTACGCCTATCTTTAGCAAAGGCAGAGCGGAGAGCCAATGGAGTCCAGAGGAGGGGCTCTTGATTCCAATAACAGGTCACGTCATTGTCAGAGAGAAAAGTGAAATTAGTGTATTGGACAAGGGTCAATAAAACAGGGAACAAGGATTTGTCGGACTGAGAAGAGAAAGCATATAGTATGGTCCAGGACATCTGAAGAAAAAACCCATTCATAACATGAGCAACGGGATGTAATAGGGCAGTTTCAACCACACACAATATTGCACACATGTACGCGTTTTATCTCAAAATTTACCTGGAAGATGCCATGCCCTAACCCATGCCACAGCTTGCAATGTTGTCGTAACACGACAATCTACAATACAACTTAACTCCTTTAGCAGATGACTTTTAAGGAAAGGAACTTTTATCGTCACATACACATATGTAGCGAAATTCATCCTTTGCGTTTAACCCAAGGGAACAGTAGGAAGCCACTGTGCAGCGCCCGGGGACCAACTCCAGATTGAAGCCAGTGTCACTGGTCAAATGGCACTGACTGGAGAGTGAACCCAACATGTTTTTGACTGGGGGAAACCGTATAGCACCCGGAGATAAAACCCACACAGACACAGGGAGAACATGCAAACTTCACACAGGAAGGCCTGGACGAGGCCAGGACCTTCTTGCTGTGAGGCCACAGTGCTATACACTGGGACACCATGTTTCCCCTTTATTTATTTATACTACTTCCAGTGGCCCGTATTAAGAAGCAGGTATGGGTTAGAGATTGTTCTCAAGGATGCTTACAGTATAGTATG
>JAODUH010002594.1:0-13044 GCA_027564835.1 Typhlichthys subterraneus | reverse complement strand
CTTCAGTTTGTAACAGCCTCAAATCCAAAACTGCGGGTTTTTGCTCTGGATCAAAGTAATTCCCCTTGAAAACAGATTCACAATGAAGACGACACTGGACGCATTTCTCTTCCAAGTTGCAAGGTCTTTAAAAGATTTATCTTCTTGGAGGTCTACAACATCAGTCAAATCATATGAACACTCCCGGTTTTTAATGTTTGGGCAAGTGTGGGAGTGCAGAAAGCCAAGCTGAACCCGTCCAACACGTCACAAGAATAGCACAAGTGGAATTCTAACACACGCAATTATAAAATACTATCTCACAATAATGAAAATTAATCCCATGCTTAAAGAAGCCATCTAGCCTGCCATAGTGAGCTGTCAGTTAGGCTAAGTAACTGACTGGCTGGTTGGTTGGCTGTACAATACCCTATCTCTCCCTCACCACCAGTGCTGTGGTTAGAGGGAGGAGTAAAAGAGGTAAAGAGTGTAAAGACTAGTCCAGCAACACCAACACCAACCCCTTCCCCTCCCTCCCCTCCTCCTCCTCCTCCTCCGCAAGGGGCTTGGCTGTTGTGAGACAGCCTGTCGTATCTCATCAGTACTAAGTAGAAGGCTTAACTACAACATCTACTACAGCTCGGTGTCTATGAGTGTGAGTTTGATCCATATTGTTCCATTGTTTGATCCCAGGTGATATTCACCACACACACACAGCTTGTGTTTGCTTTAGTCAAGCGTTCTTATGGAGTCACACATCAATATGAGATCTTCAAGGCCCATGCGTGTGTGTGTGCTTGTGCTTGAGAGAGAGGGAGTACAAGCCATTAGGTTTACACAGCATCCCAATCATTAATAGTCATAAGACCACAAGGCAGTGGAGGTACTGGGAGGGATTTCTCAATCTCAGCATGCCTAGACTGATGTGAATGGCTGTTCTCCACAGGGAGTGAGTGTGTGTGTGGCGTCTGTGATTCACTATAATCCAAAACATGCTGAAACTGATCTATTTCTCCAGAGAAAAGTGTGTGTGTGTGTGTATAAAGAAAAGTTTGAATCAGTTCCAGACTTCTGTAGCTCTTTTTCATCGGCATAATACTGCCTCTCTTTCGCTCTGTCACACTCTCTCACAAATACAGCATTACAGTTCTCACTTCAGAAGGTCCTCATTCATTCAAATGTAGCTTTTATGTTGACAAAGTACTAGTACTATCTATTTGGTTAGCTAACAGTAACATAAGGAACAAAAGCTGCTCTAGATTCACATGACTGAGAAAGTTTAAACATTTGTTAGCGCTTTAGAGATAAATACTACACTTTCACAAATTTGTTTTAGAAAGCAAGTCTGTATGTTATACAGCATGTGTATTTGTGCTGTCCTATGCTAAAATGATGTTACATTATATATTGTAAATAGAATGTAATCTTGATTATGAGATGTGACTGATCTGGGTATTTGTCAAAACCTAAGGTGTTAAAAGAGGGAATGTACAAATGCACACTTTAGTTTTAATCTGGGACATTTTCATATGCAAATTTTGCAAGTGGATTATTTCACTATATATATATATATATATATATATATTCACATTCAAGAAAGTCACTCTCCACTAGACATGTGTGTGTGTACACTTGGCAGTCTGGATTTCTGAAGCCCAATATCTGAATGGGTTTTAAAAAGAGAAAAAACAAACCCGTCTTGTGTGAATGTGCGTATCAATCTCACAGCGCTCTGTTTATAGAACCAAAAGGAATGTCGGTCAGTCCCCTTAGCAGCGGGAAAAAAAACTACATGTTGGCATTTCCTGAAACATACCGAGTCTGGGCCCGTTTAACAGACAGACAGACAGACAGACAGACACAGAGAGACAGAGAGAAGGAGACAGAGACACAGATTCTGGCAGTAACACCTGGCTGCCCCTTCGCAGGTCATGAAATTATTTCAATTGAATTATTTATTGTCTCTTTAATACCATATTTCTAATATTTTCATCAATCATAATCTTAAACTATCGATGGGAGTCTACAGGCCTACGGTACATTTGTGTACCGTGTAAAGAATGGCCCAAACAGGTCAGTGTGGCAGGAAATTCCCATCACCCAGCTGAACGTCGAGCAGATTCGTCAGCCATAAGAGGCCCAGTCTCCCCCTGCCATTTCTCACTCTTTTTACTGTTTTTATCTTTTATCTCTCCATTGACTCCACTTTTCCCTTGTTCACCCCTAAATCCCCCCCCTCCCCTTTTATCTCTGTCTCCGACCATGTTTTTGATTAATTTGATACATAACTGGCCTTATAAGCAGACATGCATTATTGTGCGTAGCTTTATTTGACAAATGCAGTCTTCTCATTTGCTGTTGCAAAAAGTAGAAAAAAGGGTGGGGATGCTGTTCTAGAACTAAAATTTCTACCTCACATCTGGAAGCCATCATCTGACTCTCTCTCTCTCTCCTTTTGTAATGTAAATAACTCTGTAATCATGGCCGGGGCGAGCGAGCGGGCGAGATAGAGAGAGAGAGCGAGAGAGAGAGAGCAAGAGAGGGAGAGACTGTTTCACACAGTATGCTAGCTCGTGCACTAGCTACTATTGAATTGTGCGTAAAAACCAGCAAGTTGAAACCAATTTTCACTCTGTAACTGACGTTCCAATGGGACACAAGTCAACGTTTCACTGTCACCTGTGCAAATAAGACTAGACAGAGAAAAGATAGAAAGAAGTGCATCTCCTCTCAGAACATCTTGCGTGAGAAGACAAGTGTGTCCAGTGCTTCTAGCCAGCCAGGCTCACTCATTACTTGGACAAATACAAGAATGCTTTGTCTTTCACATGATTAGCAACACTTTTGCATTAGTCCTCACGTCTTTTACGATAAACCCTACAGATAATAAGTTATGCGCCACTTCAACATGAGTCGAAGGCATTCGAACAAATGTAGCTATTGGTATGAATGCCATCTTGTATCAATGATGCAGGAAGCCATCATGACCATGAAGAAAGAAGGCATTAAGTGTCAGGAAAGACTCTTGTATTCAGACAAATCCACTGAGATCAGCTTTTAGGCCATGATACACATGCATTTCTAGGAACACCACCCCAGACCAATGAGGCAGAAGATGAGCTTGTTAAAATGTGCAGCTAATTGTCATAGTGCACACCCTTTGCCTATCTGTGTCACGTGGAAGCAGAGCACAAGATGATTCATTCATCAGAATTAAAGATCAAATAACAGCCTCGCTGCAATCACACAATGCACAAAAACACAAAACGATTAGAACTCTTTCATCTGATTTTTGCTATATTACTTTAGAATTTAACAACACTGCAATGTCCATAGATGTTATATTAGTGATATTGCTTTATTGTTTTAAAGTGATGATAACTATGGTAGCCCTGGGGTTTGGGACCCCCGGGGGGGGGTCACAAGACACAGCAGAGGGGGTCACAAGATGATATATAAATTAATTAATTAAAATAGCAGTCTAAAATTATTTTAAATAGCATATATTAGCCATAATTTTTAGTAGTAATATATTTTATTAATTACTTTTATGTATTCTGCTACTAGCCTATATTCAAATACAATATATTAATGTAAAATATCTAATATTAGTCTGAAAACCTGTTGGAGTCAAGAGTGAGTGTGTGCTCAAGATTACAGTGGTTCACACAGTAAAGAAACCCGTTTAATATGGACTATATCCTTGACCTGTCTGTCCAACTCTGAATACCTAGGCTACACTACAGTGTCTGTGTGCGAGAGAGAGCGATAGAGAGAGAGAGAACATTTTTAGAGGAAAAAAGAATGACCATTGATTTCACAATATTAATAAACCAGATCACTTTGAATTAGAGAAGGTGGCCCTTGACTATTTCCCCAGCGGGAAACAGCATAATTCATCTGAGATTCATAAACAGGGAATATCTAGAAGTTGCATATAATAACTGCTTGTGCTGTCCATTTATCTACTACAGCCCATGGATTCCCGTAACTTCATTTACAAAAACCCTGGGTTCTGCTATTTCAAAGACGCAACAGGCAGTGTGGGCGACTAGACAACGTAGGTCAACAAAATATATCATCAATCAGTGAAGAACACACAACCAGCACGATCCCCTATAAAACCAAGTTTAGACAATAACCTACTATTTCACGTAAATAAAAAAGTAAAGTCAAATAAAAAGATGCCGCAACTTACGTAGACTCTTGTATTTCAAATGGCATCAAAGTGAAGTCATCCTTTAACGACTGAAACCAAGACATCAGTGGTGTGTTTGTGTTAACTAATGAATGATTAGATTATTTTGCCCTCTCAGCCTGTAGCGTTTCAGACTGCGATGATGCATTCGTGTGATCCCCGGAAAATCGGCCGATCTACATAGATAGGCCTATTATGTAACGCGATGAAACTATTTAACAGTATGTTAGCTCGGCTCGGGAATATTTAAGTGTTCCACAATTAATGTGATCATCTATGTTTTATAGTCTAGGTATTAAAGCTAAATTTATTTTTAATAATGGTTGATTGATGCTGTGATATAGCCTTCCCATTGTCACCTTAAAGTATGTAGGCTACCAAAGTCGTAGACTGATGTCTCAAATATGCAATTTTAATTTGGCTACCGGTGCTTCAATTTACACATTTATCGAAAATGACATAGGTTAAGTATCAGATACGTTTTTATTAGAATTTGGTTATATAGCCTAAATGATCAAATACCCTATAATAGAGGACTGTTACTTTTACTACAAAATGTTTATCGACTAAAGATCTGGACCACTAGAGGACCGCCCAACTTAAGATCTGATATAACCTATGACGGAAATAAAAAGTAAATAAACTATATAGACCTATGGTTGATGATAATTTTTTGGGGATAATTTTTATGAAACATAATATCTACCATCATTTTCAGATGGCCATGCCACAAGATTAAGTTCTCTCTTTTTGAGGTTCAGTCAGGCCCTGTCTTCAGGCAAAATGGAACAGCCCAAACTGCTCTGGAACTAATTACATTTTTACCTTGGCCTGTCACACCCCCTAGTGGAATATTACGTACAAAGCATGCAAAAGAAAACGAATTACTTTATGGAATTCTGGGTGCGTGCATTATTCAATTAATCTATGATCATATGTACTTAACTCGCATAGTATAATAATTTTACAACAACCATATTAGTCGTCCAGTTTGGATAATTCCTGGGTAGATATTTTGCTACATGCTGATGTTTATGAAAGTTTTAAATTAATAAACCTATTAATTCAAACAGTAGGATAAGGTTAATACTTTAATCTAACCTAGTTCTTGCACTGATCTCAATGTTGATAAAGCCTAAATACATATAACTGCATATTGGAGTCAATAAAGCATCACTGTGTTTATGATTGTGATTTTGCTATAACTTGTCAAAGTATAAAGGCAGGGCTGAACACATTTTTAAAAACATTTATCAAATGACTTGCCCTTTTATGAAACCAACTGCTTTCATGGATTTACCTTGTAATTTCATGAACTCTGTTATTTATGTGGCTTAGCAGTCTCCGTCAATATCCTAGCAAACTGCACACACAACGCTAACAATAAGATTTCCTTATTTATGCTGCATACACAAATCTAGGACAAAAGCTATTCTCTGATTAGTAACAATCAATAGCGCAAAATCAGGCACTTGTACAGAATGACCACAGCGCCTTTGCATGTAGACGTTTAATAACTGTATAAATTACATAACAATTTAAAAATGTATCAAAAAACGTACAACTCATAATAAAAGAACATTAAACATGATTTATATAAAAATGAAACCACATAGGTAATTGTTAGTAGCAGTCACTCTGTGTCTTCTGACATCTCAGACAACTGAGATCATACCAGACACACACAGAAAAACGTTTTGGTCTCACAACGTAAATACGGACCGGACCGGACCCCCGTGCATCCCCCTCCCTCCTCACCCAGATGGACATGTCCTGGGCCTCTCCACCCATCCATCCCTCGTAACTACAACCTGCCGGCCTCTTTAAACTTGCCGAGCAGTTCGTTGTCGCCCGTCAGGGGAAAGCACAGCGTGCGCGTCTTGTAGTAGCCGGGGTCCGCCTGCAGGTTCTGGATGACGTCGGAGAGGAGGTGGGCGCGCTCCACGCCGCAGCCCGGAGCCTCGAAGCCCAGGGCAGTGAAGTGGACGTGGAGGTGGTAGTAGGACGGCTGGTAGTGGAGGTAGACCCTCAGCTTATTGGCTGAAAGGCCGTAGCGCTTGAGGATGGCCTCCTAGCACAAAGTACCAAATGAACACAGCCTTTGATTCTGCTGGATGCCTCCACAATAAAGTGATTTGTCCTCTTGTTGCTTTTTTTACAGTATATACACACAGTAACTTTACATAGTTCTTTTTCCCCCCTTACATACAATACAAATAAAATGTATTATTATTATTATTATTTTGAGTTTGCAATATTGTACCATGACATTTTTATTCTTGTGATCGCAGCATTCATTTGTACTAGATAATCCAGAATTTCAAAGTATCCATCGAATGCCACACTACAATACTAAAACAACATTCTTCACGAGAGTGAAGCTGCAGGAATTTAACACTTTTTCAAAACTGGTTTTACAATGGCACTCAACACGTAAATTTGCCAATATTTTCTCTGAAATTATCCAACACAATATTAGCGAGCCTATCCCAGAGATTTGATTTAACATACAGTACAATTCACAGTCACCACAACACTGAATGTTTGACTCAAGAGGGAATCCTTACCTTTCCCTTGCGGCAGATGTTTTGAAGCAGTGGGAGATGATCTGAGGTCAGATCTCTGAGGCTCTTTATGCTCCTCTGATGAATGATGGCAATCAGGTACAAATCATCAAGCTGAAAGACAAACGGCACTAAATGTGTATTCTTGTTGAACTGGCTAGTCGCTAGTTATGTGGGTCAGGGAGTTTATGTTTTAAAGCATCTTTAACAGCATCAATTTCTGTACGTTAATAAAACCTATGACTTTTTAATAGTCTCCATGGTTAGAATATGTATTCCCTTGCCTTATTAAATGGTTTAAACATTTAAAAAAAGTGATTAATCTGAACATAAACCACTAGTCTTTATATACACCTTTCAACCATATCTTACTTTGCTGGCATCTCACCTGTTTTTGGTCCCATTTGAAATCAGGCAGCAGGACGAATCCCACATCCGGATCAGTGTCTTCAAAAACAATACGATCAGCCTCTGCCTTTTTCTCCAAGATGTTATAAACCCACTAGTGGAAACAGTTGCCCACTGCGGTGTTATCTATTTGGGTTAGCCTATCTAGTTATCTCTAGTTCACTAGTTATGATGAGGGATTGACAGTGGATCCTTTTACCTGCACACTGAAGCTCTGCTGCTGAATATGAGGGAGAGTGATGCTCTGATAGTCATCTCCTGTCTCATCCACCAGAAAGCTCTCATGGCGCTGATATTTCTTTACGTGCTTGTCTGTGGCAGGACACACAACTGTTGTCTTGATCTCTGCACGGCAAAGAGAGACATATTTTATTGTCACCTGGCACCAATGGCTAAGACTTTGTTAATCCAGGTGTTATTCAGGTGTTACACATCAATAAACTGTTATGTTATTAAAGTGGTTAAATCGCTGGACTTTATAGCTTTCCTTTTCATACCCCACATGCCTTGTTTGTTTTGATTTTGATAAGATGTTTGGAAAGAAAGTAGTATCCAGTTGTTCACATACAAGGTATGATGCACAATCTGGTTGGAAGTTCCGTGATTTTAATGTGCGGTAAGAACGTCATCAAGTCGAGTTCAGTATTGCTTAAATGGGACTTAAAGTCTTATTGGCGACAGTTTTGATTGGTACCTGACCATACCATTGAGATGAGCAGGAGGTTGGAGTTTATAGGTACTGTAGATGTCATTTTTCATCTCTAGCTTTAAGCTGGAGCCGCCAAAGATCTCTGCCAGGGTGTCTTCCCTAATGGGAGTCTTCTCCATTATGATTATTGCCTCCTGGTCTGCAAGCTGAGTACCAGTACAGACAGATTAGAAGATGTACACATGCTTCTTTAAAGTATACTGAAAAATACAATTAACCTCTGTAGTATAATTCGTATTTAAAAGCCTATAACTGTAAGAAAATAAGTACTGCGTTTATAAAAAGTGCAGGGAATCGTGTCCTTCATTGAATGCATGCGTTAGCCAGCCTCATTGCTTACCTTGCCATGAATAAAGATATTTTTCTCCCGTGCAGAATCTCTCAACACGGTTGTTGTTTTGAAGCCAGAAAGAATGTTTTCCCGTGCACATTCTTCTACAGCTACATCTTTCTCAACGTTTGGGTCGATCTTTTGCTTCTTGGCCATTCGAGATAATTCATTTGTTCCATTGTTATCATTCTTGCATTCAACAGTGGTGTCCGCCATATTTGAACCGTTTGCTAGCTGCTAGCTGTTAGCTGTTAGCTGCTAGCTGCTAGCTGCTAGCTGTTAGCTGTTAGCTACTAGCTGTTAGCTGCTAGCTGTTAGCTGCTAGCTGCTAGCTGCTAGCTGCTAGCTGCTAGCTGTTAGCTGTTAGCTGTTAGCTGTTAGCTGTTAGCTGTTAGCTGTTAGCTGTTAGCTGTTAGCGACCAACCGGGAAGCGAAGGTTTTCTGCAACTTGCAGGCTTGCAGAAGTGGGCGGGGACTGTCATAGACGTCCTCGTCCGCGTATGTGCACATGTGCGTGCGTGCGTGCGTGCGTGTCTGTGTGTGTGTGTGTGCGCGTGTGTGCGTGTGCGTGTGTGTGTGCGTGTGCGTGTATGCGTGCCTATGTGTGTAAAAGAGAAGCCTACTAATGGGCGAAACGCCCCATAATTGGACCAATGGCAGTTGAGCAAGTGAGGGCTGCGATTACCAGGAAGTTATAAAAGCTAAAGTAAACGCGCTGATTTGTTTTGACACCTGACCGGGGTAGCGAAGCGGTGACGCAGTGACATGTTACATTTAACTTGACTGCAGCAATATCATATTCATTCTTTGGTTTCCCTCCAGAAACTATGTTTTTCCATAGTTTAGTCCAGACATGGATTTTCGTGGTGACTCTGTACATCACACCAGGCACTGTAGCGAGAGGTGAAGTTGAGGCTCTAGATTTCTAGATAACCCATATAGGCCTAAGTTATCTTTTTGATCAAGTGTTTGCTTAAAACACGCTACTGATATTAATATTGACTGGCTATGATTTATCAAGCCAATAAAGATGTTCTAGCTATAGCCCATCGCTTCTGAATCCTGGTTCTGGGGACCATTCTGCACCTTCTGCAGAATCCTGATAACGACCCATTCATTTGAATCAAGTGCATGCAGGGCAGTAGAGTCAAATGACCATGATTGAGAAACGCTACTGTAGCCTGCTTTTGTGTATCTTTTCGTGGATATAGTTAATTACGATTATCTTTAACCAATCAGTGTCTCCTTTCTCTTTCAGAGAGAAGAAATGTCCTTTTCATTATGGTAGACGATTTAAGGACATCGTTGGGTTGTTACGGAGACACCGTTGTAAAATCTCCAAACATCGACCAGCTTGCTTCCAAGAGCCAAGTTTTTCTCCGTGCATATGCACAGGTGACGTTACTGTGTAGCCTAATGTAGTGTTGTCTCAAACTTATCACAGCTGAGCTGTGAATTTGTCAAGTGCTCCTGACTCAAGACGAAAGTGATGTGTAGAGATTTTGTTTTAGCCTACAATCAACAATAGCAATGTATGCTCCCTCTTGTGTACGTCAGCAAGCTGTGTGTGGTCCCAGTCGCACATCTATGTTAACCAGTCGCAGACCGGACACCACACGACTCTATGATTTTAAATCCTATTGGCGGGTCCATGCTGGCAACTACACCACCCTGCCACAGCATTTTAAATCCAGAGGGTACACAACTATGTCTGTGGGGAAAGTATTCCATCCAGGTAATAACTGTCATCCATTTGCATTTCTAAATTTAGGGATTAAGAATGCTCTGGCACACATGCTAGGGCCCATTGGGTTTCCATGTGTGTGAGTGGGGCAAACTGTTAAAGGTTAAATAGTTTGATTAATGTCTCTAGGTGATACAGTTGTTTGTTAATTATAGTTGAATGCATGAAAATAATTTCCTTGATTATATCACATGACATTGGTATGCAAAGAGCAAGATGGTGAAGTGTCTATCATCACAGAAAGGACAGCAAAGAGATGTGGATAAACGCAACACTTGGTGTTTCTTCCTCCTTGTGTTCAGGTATCGCTTCCAACCATACTGATGACTACCCCTACAGCTGGTCTGTCCCACCCTATCACCCACCTTCATTCGTCTACGAGAAAGAAAAGGTCAGATATCTTGTCCTTCTACAGCCCGCTGTGTTTTATATATTAGATACCTTTGTCAGTTTTCCCTGAGCAGCACCTGTGGTGGTTTATATTGTATGAACACATTAAGTAAATGCATTTGTTCCTGAAGTTGTATTTTGGTTCAAACATCAAATACATTTTGGTATTGTCCTGTAGAGATGAATAGACTTATGGAAAACATTTTAATGCCAAAATAAATCCTTAAGCCCTTTTTATAAAGCCCCGATTTGTCTAAAAGCCCTCCTTGTTTTAATACGCAGGTGTGTAAAGGACCAGATGGGAAGCTCCACGCCAACCTGCTGTGTGCTGTTAACGTGACAGAGCAGCCGGGGGGGACTCTACCTGACCTGGAGAGCACTGACGAGGCACTGAGGATACTGAAGGACGTGAGCGTCAAGGACACGCCCTTCTTCCTGGCTGTGGGTTTTCACAAGCCGCACATACCCTTCAGGATCCCACAGGTGCAGTACGCCTACCCCCACAGCGACCAATGGGAGGCCTTGGTTATGCCGTAGCAGCAATGCTCATGGTTGAGATGTTTAGTACCCTGCTGTCTGTCTGATTTTTACACCTCCTTTAAATGTCATAGGGTGCTTCTGAGGGAGCACCCCCCCCCACCACCTCTCAGAAGCACCATCTACCATCCCCCTCCTCCTCTCAGAAGCACCATCCACCACCCCCCCACCTCCCCTCAGAAGCACCATCCACCATCCCCCACCTCCTCTCAAAAGCCTTCTCATGCAACCTTTCACAATATGCACCATTGTCTTTAAATCGCGTATTATTTCAAGGTCTAGTCCGCTATAGCAAGATAGCCACACATTGTTTTTACAATGCTCTTTTATGCTCTCACTGAATTGTTTAGCGTTTTGGTTTATAGGTTTTACCTTTGCGGAGTATTAAAATATAAGCAAATATTTGTATGTTACAGGAGTACCTTAGTCTGTATCCCATAGATCAGATGACCCTTGCCCCTGACCCCAGTGTTCCTAAACTCCTCCCTCCTGTGGCATACAACCCCTGGATGGACCTGAGGAAACGAGATGACGTTCAAAAGCTCAACATCACCTTCCCGTACGGACCGATTCCTAAAGACTTTCAGGTACCAACCATCCAACCAACATGGCCCTCTTTGTGTATGAGTCGTTGTTTCCTGAATTTGGTGACCGTTTGATTCCCCCCCAATTCAAAAGTGTTGGATAGCATCAGAACTTATAATTGTATGGCCAAAAGTAACCAAATGTACAGTGGTCTTTGCTAGTACTAAGATGTAAATGGACATTTTACGTTGGAGAACAAGAAGTGTGTTATTGGACTGGGTAAATATAACACACAAAACATTTAAAAACTGATCGGATAGCACTACTTCAGGGAATATGTTTGTTTATGTTGTACTTGGTTTCTCCTTGTCTGTCTTCTAGTTGCGCATACGCCAGCATTATTTTGCTGCGGTTTCCTACATCGATGCGCAGGTTGGCAAACTGCTCAGCGCCCTGGAGGATGTGGGACTGGCTGGCAACACTATGGTGGTGCTGTCCTCTGACCATGGTTAGCACTGCACGCACACACACTCGTGTGACAGGATACGCCATCTAGTCATTTTATATGGAACATCTCCAGGGCAGACTGTTTTACAACATTATACCACTAGATGGCAGTGTGAGAACGGCATACTGTATAAATGTATCCCCCCCCCCCCCATTACATTTGGTCTGTCGGTAACACAATTATCTTATTGAATTACTGTTTGATTTAATTACAAATTCAATAAATAAAAGTGCAACAACACTTTTGTTCCTGTTGGGCTGACCTTTTGTGAGCAGTAAATTAACGGCTTGGTCTTTATCTTCCTCTATATATCAGGTTGGTCCTTGGGTGAACATGGAGAATGGGCAAAATACTCTAATTTCGACGTAGCAACCCAAGTTCCCCTCATGTTCTTTGTTCCTGGAGTCACCGCAGTTCCTGACTGGCCAGCAAATAATGACATCTTCCCCTTTATCAACATATTCAGCAGGTCGAAGCGACAGTTTAAAAGTAAGATGACCTGAAAACAGTTGCGTTATATAGAGTGAAAGGATAAGCACAACTTGAAAGCTAGACACATATAGTGAAAACTGTCAAATTTAAAGTATAAAAGTACACACCAAAGGGAGGAAAATGGACCCCCCAACCCAATCAAATTAACTGGTGTAGTTAAGAAAAATAAATTCTAAATTCATATTTTGGACAATTTGGTCATATGTCTCTGATGGGATCATACAGGGCTGTACAGCCCCTGCTGTAAGCTTAAACTTTATATTCTTGCCCCCTGGAACTTTTCCAACTATACATGCATTATCTGTGTTTCCTGTGTGTTTAGCTGATGGGGTGATGACAAGCGTGGAGCTGGTAGATGTCTTCCCGACCGTCTGCCACATGGCTGGTGTCAGATCTCCTAAGCCCTGTCCTGCAGTCTCATTCAAGGTACCAAGCAGTAGTAGTGGGTGGTCCAGATCACTTTGTTTTATTTATTCGTTCAGCTAAGCACTCATAAATGTATAGCACGTTTTGAACCCTGCAACATAATAGCTCTGCTTTTTTTGAGTGTTGTGCTACGACGGTGTTTAACCCTCGCGCTGGCCTTACTCCTCGTCAATATATTGCATACTCGCCGGCTACGCCTCCACGCTAATTATCGCGGGGCACGAGAGGGCTAG
>JAODUH010002593.1:0-11925 GCA_027564835.1 Typhlichthys subterraneus | reverse complement strand
CGGCAGCGGCGCTGTCCGGTGCTGAACCCGCAGCCTGGCGTTGTCTGCTGCCGGAGCGGCCGCGAATCGTGACAAAAACAGTATCTTACTGGTTGCCATGGCGGCACATGTGGATAGAATGGGATGCATACCGGTCACAGCACATTAATTCAATGGTTGCTCATAACAGGTGTGACGCGTGACAGAAAATTGCAGGCACCGAACACAAAATGCTAAAATGCTTTAGAACATTTTCATTAGACGCTTTGGGAACGTGCAACTTCGACACGATATATCGGACTACTGACGGACTACTGTTACAGGGAGCTCATCTCTTTCCAAACCCGAAAACACAGTTGGCTAAAGTGTTTACTCTGGATTAAAGTTTGTGGGAGGCAGCTGAACTGAACCTAAAGTACAACAAACAAGGCTGTATGTTCAAAAGTACAGTAGCCTAATGTGTAACTTACCTAAATATGAATTCACCTACAGTACAGTAGTGTTTTATGCTTATTTTGTATGTAAAAGTGGCTACGCAGTAGTTTGTCAAACGCCAGCCTACCAGTACCATACAGACCATAACAACCGCTAACAAATAATAGCCTATAGTTGTATTAAGTGTACAGAAATTATGCACTGCACTACAGGAGGAAATGTAATACCAGTGTTGGATCTAATGCATGTATGAATACTGCCTCTCTGTAGATCTGAAATATTTATTATCTGTGCTGTTCTTTTTCGTGTTGACTTGAGACTTACTTCTGACTTGAAAAACACTGACTTATTTCCACCTGTGGAAGCTACTCTACAATCCTCTTAAATATCCACATTAAATGTGGAGACATCTACTGTTACTATCTAACATGAATGAAGTTTAACAAATCTATACAGTAGCCAATGTAACCATGTCACAATTGTGAGAAGACCACATTACAGATATTATTTTAAGGTCAAACATGATCATACACTGTAATCGCGTTTCTTGTTATGTCAAAAACCAAATTACAATCCTGGCCAAGTAAATCAGATGTATGCACTGTAGAGAAGCCATGGTTCTCAGCAGGAAACCGATGGAGTGCCTATTCCGGGTAGGGAATGAGTCGTTACCCCAAGTGAAGGAGTTCCAGCACCTCGTGGTCTTGTTCGCGAGTGAGATAACATTGAAGTGGGAGCTTGGCCGGAGAATCGGAGCAGTGGAAGCAGTTTTGCAATCACTTTACCGCACCGTTGTGATGAAAAGAGAGATGAGCAGGAAGGCAAAGCTCTCGAACTACCAGGCAATTTTTGTTCCTATCCTAGCGACCGAAATGTGTTTTCTCAGGAAGGTGACTGGCGTTTCCCTTAGAGATGGGGTGAGAAGCTCAGCTATCCGTGAGGAACTCGGAGTAGAGCCGCTACTCCTTTGCATCGAAAGGAGCCAGTTGAGTTGGTACGGGCATCTAGTAAGGATGCCCCCTGGGCGCCTCCCTTGGGAGGTGTTCCAGGCACGTCCAGCTGGGAGGAGGCATTGGGGAAGACCCAGGACTGGGTGGAGAGATTATATCTCCACACTGGCCTGGGAACCTCTCGGGATCCCCCAGTAAAAGCTGGTTAATGAGGCTCGGGAAAGGGAAGTTTGGGGTCCCCTGCTGGAGCTGCTGCCCATGCAACCGACTACGGATAAGCGGGTGAAGATGGATGGATAGATGAATGAAAAAGTTATTTGTTACTTGAGTAGTCTTGTCACTATTACGTTTTTACTTTTACTCAAGTCATTTGTTGGATGACTACTTTTACTTCTACTTGAGTCATTGAATGTAACAGTACTTTTACACTTGTAACAGTTGTTACAACTGTTAAATAATGCAGAATTAAAACATAAAATTGCCTTTTTCTGTTGCTGTGCAAAGGTAGAAAACCTCCCGTTCAAAACATGTCACTCACTTCACATATAGAAAGAACTATGTGGACTTTAAGCAGAATTAGACCAGAACATATAGATTGGAAATCCCCCGTTCTAAAATTGACATGTCATGTTACATCTGTATGCACTTCTCTAGTGTAGAGGTTTGTTAAAATAGTTTAAACATTGTCCTACTTCAGGGGTGGGGGGGATACATCCCCCCCCAGTTTTGTAAAGAACAAAATCATCAACCCCACTTTTGAGATTAAAAGATTTTTTTTCATACGTCCGATGTAGCAAAACTCGAGTTACATTTGTTTATTTGCCTACTCTGATGACCATCATAAGGCTACCAGCATTAGCAAGTAAACTATAGTCCACTATTCAATGCCCCACCCTCCTTGGTTGTTGCTATAGGTATGCCGGTAAAGTAATTTTACTTGAAAAGTAACTTGACAATTCACGTGAATGACAAACATGTAGGCTAGACTACAGGAACAACAATATCCTTACATAACAGGGTAAGTCAGCCTACATTGTTTTATTTTAAGATAATGTTTAGTTATGTCTTCCTATAGTTTTCATTATCTTGGCTTGCTTTAGACATTTGTTTAGCACCAGGATTTGTCTCACATCGATCTGGATCTCATAAATTGCACAACACAAACCTTTACTGTACCATACAGTTAAGTTAGTTTTCGTCTTGGATCATCAGATACCATACCTTTGATGTCCTGTTCTTGTGTTTATGTTGGTATCTCCTCGTGCTTTTTTGGCTTCAGAAAAGGGAAAAAATATGACACCTCTTTAGGCTTTATAAAACCATGTGTAGTCTAAAACGTGCAGAATTCTGGCAATTCCCCTAAAAGCTTGACAATTCCCCTGCGCATAACATAGGTTTGTGCATTGACTGTTCTTGGAAGGGGAATATTTCAAAGCGGTTTGCTTTTTAAAAAATAGGGAGATATATATAATGGCATGTATTGTTGACCAGTGATCATGTTGGCATGTTGACCAGTGTAGTAGTCTAGTCTATGTCATAACCATGTGTAACGATGTCAAGACAATTGCGCTGCAGCCATAAATTACGTATAAATCATACTCTCAAATACTTCAATAGATGCGATGGTGCAATTTATTATAACTTGCTGATGGCGACCTTGTAATGTATTTCTCCTTTGCACAGGGGAGCGGGGTTCAAGCCCTGGGTGGGGTAGATTTTACTGTGGTGTTATATTTTGTTTTTATAACTACAAGCATAGTTGTACAGGCTTAAAATGTGAGAAATTTTTCCTCACACTTTCATCCCCCCCCACCTAAAAAACATCTCCGGTGCCACTGTCGTACTTTAATATACAGTCTTATTCGACTATAAAGACAAGAAAATTTGTTATTTAGTAGCCTCAAGCTTGCCCCTGTGACCTGACTACGGATAAGTGGAAGATGGATGGATTTTTTATTTACAAACTGGTGAACAGCAACAACAATTTATATGTGGGCTATCTATGTGGGATACACTCCAAACCGAACCGACTATAGGCTGACTTTTACCATTAAAGCAATAACAAACATACATCCAGTGTTTCTTGAGAAATTCTAAACTGTAACAGCATTGTAGACTACGCATTCTCAAAATAATAGAAAATATGAGAGTATTCAGAACTTCCAACAACATTGTGTCATTCAGGTTACTTCAGGTTACTTTGTATACAGTGCCACCTTTAGTTTTGGAGAATATCGCTACGACACAAATTCCAGATCACGTATGAGTATACAGGTATAGTGCTTGAACTGTCTTGCGCGCGCCATTCGCAAAGGGCTGCGCGCCACCCAACGCAGCAAGTATGGTCCAGCCTTAACATTTCCCAGTGGAGCACACGTGTTGCTTCACCACGTTACTGAAATTTTGAATAAAGTATGCTGACATTGCATGACTATAATACCTTTGTGCTCTGTTTTTATATGGGGTTGTTGTTTCTGTGTGGATATGTGTTGCCAAGATTCAATAAAATGGAAAGTTCTAGTTTGTAGTTTGTAAATAGCCCTTCTTCAATTGGCGAAGCAAATATTTTTTGAATTAATCTGTTAATCACCACACTGTTTGTGTCCTGTCACAAACCTGTCAAATCTAGTTTAATTCAAGTCAAGACAATAAGGTCAGAAATTCTCCACCTTGAAACTTTGATGTCATAAAAAGGCCATTGCGCATTGCATGAGTGGATTGATCTCATTCAGTCAACACAATTGATTTTTTTTAACAAGAGTGAAGCTGTAATATGGCTGCGCTTAACATTTGAAAGGCAGATCATTAAACAACTGTTGAGATGTTATAAAGCTGGTTGTCATTTGTGAATCAACGCTTGAGTGTTGCCACCAGGGATGTAGAGGAAGTTCATGTATTGTGCCTTCAACCATATATGATCCTCATGCCTACCTCTGATACATCCGCTCTCTAACCTACCCTAGCAATCGCATTTGCACTAACACTGCACTTCTGCCAGGCTTGTTTCCGCTTGTGGCCTACATAAACAAGTTGGATTAATCTGCAGGCTCTCTAATTGTAAGTGAAAACCATACAAATGGACTTTAACACCTCTGGCAGGATTGTAGATGTTTATTATTTAAAATATTATTCAAATTTTGTATTATTTATTATAGCACAGAGCAGACCATTAAATTGACAAAACAATTTGAAGTCCTGATATTTGCTATTCAGAATGTGGGACACATTGTGATCAGGATACATGAACACAACTCATTACACACAAGTCATTAGCATTCTATAACATGAGTGTTGTACATGGTTTCTTGTTAAGAACACCTGGGTGGTGTCATTATGATTTTAGTCCTCACCTTCTTGTCCTGGTTTTGCAGGTGAAGCTAAGGAGCTGGGCCCAGTCTCAGGTTCAAACCGGCACAATCTGTGTACTTTTTGCACCATAAGTCTGGACCAGGAGGAGGTGTTCCGCACCAAGGTGTTTGAGAAAGGCCTCAGGTAAGCAGTTTCCTGTCAGATTTTTGTGAGAGGGTCTCTTTTCTGTTTCTAATCAGCTCAAATCAAACAGTATTGCTCCGCCGTCCTCTGCAACACCCCCTCACACAAGCAAAGTGTAGTACTATGGCTTTATTGATATGAGCGGTGTTCACCACTTTGTTTATATTACTATTTATTGATCCAGTGGCATATACTACGAAGGAAGCTAACTGGCTTATTCAGGTAACTTCTGGAGTAACTTTGCGATGTCGGGTGTAACTTGAGTAACCCATACTAAGAAAGGTGGAGAGGTTTTGCGTGCGGTATGCTGTCATGGCAATTTACGCTGCATCTTAAAACTGCTCCGAGCAGTTTATCTTTGTGGTTAACTTGATGTTACCCTTTAAGCACTGCACCTCCACTCACAATGTCAAGAAAATGCCTGGTGTTCTGTCGAATTGTGCGCTGCTTTGTCAAAAGATTAGGACTATACCGCAAATTGATTATTTTAGATGACATTATAGCACAGCAACACAGCATTTATGGATATTAAAATACACCTATAAAATTATCAGTTCTGTATAGGATAGGAGCATGCACGCCATTTAATGTTCCCAGTCGGACGTGCCTGGAACACCTCCCAAGGGAGGCGCCCAGGGGACATACTTATTAGCTGCTCGTACCACCACAACTGGCTCCTTTCGACGCAAAGGAGCAGTGGCTCTACTCCGAGTTCCTCACGCATAGCCAAGCTTCTCAGCCTATCTCTAAGGGAGACGCCAGCCACCCTCCTGAGAAAAACCATTTTGGCTGCTTGTACCCGTGATCTTGTTCCTTCGGTCATGACCCACCCTTCATGACCATAGTTGATGGTTGGAATGAAAATTGCCCGGTAGATCGTAATGTAATGTAAAGATATAAGGCCTATTTATAGTTTGCACGCAAGAAAGGCTACTGTTCGCATGTGTTGTGTTCCCTGGACATTAAGCGTTCTAAGCTCTTCATCGCAGTCGTAGTACCGTTTAACACAAGTTTAGGCAGGCAGAGTTTGTCAACGCTGATTTCCCTGATAACCCCGAGTTAAATCTTAATAGGTTGAACTACTGTATATTCATAGCATGTGCTGGGCTGTGTAGAAGTATCTGATTTTTTTTTTCAACATGCACAGAGAACGGTAAGTTAGCAAAATGTGAGGAGTTATTTGTTGAATTTGACAAGAAGTGTATTAGCTTACATTTAGCTTGACAATCAATTTTCGTCAGATAACTTTCTTTCTGGATGGCAAAATTGACACACGAATGACGATATGTTACAATAGCGATGTCACATTGTACAATACAAATGTATTACTATGTGGCTAATATTTTATGTAATTATTTTAGTATTATATCTAGTATAATAAGCATAGATGATAATTTCTTGTATTTTATTTATTTTTATATTTTAAACAATCTGTTCTTATGTTTTAAAGATTTTATATCTGTTCTTATTATTTTACGTATACATGTACAAATATGTATGGTTCTAGGAACTTTTAGAATCCATGTTTGTTTGTTGTCTGTGTCATGATGAACTGCGATGATGATTATTTCACTGCAATACGAATCTACCTTTGGGTATTAATAAAGTAACCTTACCTAGTATTCTAGTGTTTTTGTTGCACTAAATGTATAGCTTCTCCTTGTTTAAATCTACATTTTTTTTCTGGAGCTACTGTACGTAACATCCCCTTGTATCACAGAGGATGGTACAAAGTTAAAATGCCATGTGCCGTTGCCAGCGGCAACATTGTTTTGCCATCCTGCTCTTGTCCACTAACATGATATCCGGTTGGACGTGTTCTATTTGATCGCAGCATAACTCTATCTGTTCCTTACAGTATACTACTTACAGTATACGTATTGTACTCATGTTGTCTTTTGGGGCATGGTATCAAGGAACCTGATGTTTCTACCTGCAGTCTTGCACATCTCACTGTAAACATAGGGCCTGGCTTCTAGGTATTTCACAACAACCCTTTCCTCTCCATAATGAATGCAAACCAGTTCAAAGGGCTGCTGACACTGTCTGAGGAAGTGTGTCCTCCCACGTCTCTCTCTCTCTCTCTCTCTCTCTCTCTCTCTCTCTCTCTCTCTCTCTCTCTCTCTCTCTCTCTCTCTGTGTCTCTCTCTCTCTCTCTCTCTCTCTCTCTCTCTCTCTCTCTCTCTCTCTCTCTCTCTCTCTCTCTCTCTCTCTGTGTCTCACTCATACCTTCTTGTAATGGTGGGGTTTGTGTTTGCTTGCTCTTCTGTTGTGACGTCTTGCTGTTCCTAAAAGCCTCTACTGACGGGACCACTGAAGCAGAACAGCCCATTAAACATGGTGGTGTGTTTTTTAACGGTCTCTGTCGGCTGGTTCTGCCCATGGTTCTTAGCACCTTCACGTGAGGAAGCTAGCACGGAATAGGCTAGCAACAGTGAGGCAGTGTACATGTGTAGGTGTCTATTCGAGTACAGAAAGCGTAAAGGGTTGTGGAGGTCCATGTGATGTTGGGCATTAACTGGGGTGTGTGTTTGTGTGTGTGTGTTTACACGCGCACACACACACACACGCGGTGCTTGACATTGCCAAACCCATTCTGCGGAAGTGTAGGTAAATATATTTTTCCAGCTCTCACAATGGCTGAGTGGTGTCTCTCTGGGGTTAATGAATGGTAGGATTACGTTCCAACATTGCTAGCATGGGGCATACACACATCTAGGTGGTTTACACTTTGGATGGGGCAAACAGCTTCTGAAACACCACCGGTCTTTTCAAACCTCACTGATTTTTTGCTATATGCCACCCATAGGGCTCTGTGGTTTACATGTAGCATTATTACATATTTTTCATACAGTAACTGCTTATACAAAGCAATCTGAATATCTTTAATAACCTCGACATTTTGAATAAGGTTTTTGATAAGCTGTTTCCGTCTGGCCTGGTCGGGCAGTCTGCTCACTGTGGATGTCAGGTCAAGCTGTCCAAATCTTGGACTTATCTTGGCCTTATTTTACTCTGAGTGGCTGTGTGTGTGTGTGTGTGTGTTCATGTGTGAGATTTATATGTTGTGTAATAACCACAAGGAATATGTCGATGCAGACATACGTCGACCTTGACAACAAGTTCATCACCACTTACTTTACGGTGTGGAACTTCACATCAAAAGATTGGCTACAAATCCCAGTCTCAACAAAGTAGTTGGACGAGCACACCTGCAAAAGTCTGATAATTAGTTCACACTGCACGACTTTAAAAGTCGTCTGTCTTGTATTTTTGGTATCTTGTCGGTGTGGGTTTCACATGACGTGATCAGAGACAGGGTCACACATTACAAGTTGTTTGTTTCGCATGATGTATCTCACAAACAGGATGTCCCTTTGTAGCAGTAGTGTTTGACAATAGCGTTTAGGCCCTCTCAACATTTTGCACCATTCATGTGGTAAGAATTGTTACTTGAAAGTCAATCAACTGAAAAGTTAACTGGACCAGGGATACACAGGATCTTCAAGCAGTTTGTTTATGATTATGAAGGCAACTGCTCTCCCTTTTTTCTCTTGCCCATGACTTGTACTCTCATTGGATGTAGGTTGTTGCTGCCGTCATTTGCCGGTCACAGTACATTTCACGTCTATAGAATTTGGAATCCACAACATGTATTAATTAAATGACCTAAAATATTGAATGTGAACTCTGCATAGTATGATCATGATGGTGGAATTTGGGTCAACACAAAATAAGTCAGTCACTGAAGGAAGAATGATGACACTCCAGGGTAGGGGGTGAAAGTTTAGTATGTTGTTGAGTATATTATATGAAAACTGAAGGTTTATATATATTTTTGCCAAATATTTAGCTAATTGTTGCCACAATTTAGGATAATTGTAGTGATTCCTCAATGTTTATACCACATTAATATTTCCTGATTAAATGTAAAAGACATTCATTACTATACAACTAGTTTCACTGATTTATTGCAACCCCTTTCCAATGGGAGCTTTAAAAAAATACCCCAAAAGTTTTCTTTTTCTTCTGGATCACAAATCTAGCCATACCGAATTTAATAGCCCTGCAGCGTGATATCCAGTGATGTGCAGGATTAAATACAAAGTATTGTAAACCTCCCTGTTTGTATTGGCTAAAGCAGGGGTTCCCACACTTTTCAGATTGCGACCCCCAAACAGTACAGAGACTTGCGATCTCTGCTATCCCCAGAGGTGAAATGGAGCCATAATATTATTTGATAATATTTTAATATAGGCTATTAGCACAATACAAAGTAATGTTAAACTGTACTGCCAGTAACAATTATGGCTAAACATTTTACTGTACTGGGCTAATGTACAGCATGGTACACCCTGCCTACAATATAGACATCCATTGCATATAACTGCTAACACTGACTGTGACTTGTCAACTGACCAATGGATTCTGTCCTGCTCCGCAGTCCTTTCTATGGCGAGGACTTCTACTTTGAGATCCCACGGCCCTTTCAGTGTTTATCCTTCTGCATTTACGCCAAAGGCGTTTTCCAGCTCAGGGACCAGTCTGTTGGTAAGTCACCCACCCACAGTACTCACACGCATACACACACTTGCGGGGCATTTGGATTGCAGTGGCCTATATTTATTAATAATAATAATAATAATAATAATACATTTTATTTGGGACACCTTTCTAAACACTCAAGGACAATTGGTAGTCTCCCATTTTATTTCGCTGGTAGTATCAGTCTGAAACCGCTCAATGCAAAAGCGTTTGTCGCCCATGTCGAAAACAATCAGGCCATGTTTTTTCCAAGATGATGACAGCGTAAACCTTTCGATTTACACTGGCGGCGCTCTGGCTTTTAAAAAAACATACTGATCGGGTGAGATGAAGGTAGGAAGCCAAATGGATTATGAAAGGTATTTTGATTTAAATGTGTTTCTTTTATGACATACACTTTTGAACTGACTGCTTCCACACTAATTCTCACAGCAAAATGAAATTGGAGCTGGCAAAATCAGTATAGTCTCACGAGGCTACATATGTTGTGTGTAATTTCAGGCAAGGTGTCCATCCGGAAGGAAGAACTGTGCAAATACAGTGAGAAGGAGTACTGGTTCAACCTGGAGCCAGTAGATCCTAACACAGAAGTACAGGTAAGTGCTAACGTCATGTGACTTATCATGAGCTGGGAGCCTGACAGGTTTATCCAAAGGCCTTCGCCCAAGTGTTTGTATGTGTGTGCGTGGGTGTGTATGCATGCGTCTGCGTGCGCGAGAAATATTCACGGTGGAGGTATTTGGTGTGTGTTGGCAATGGCTGAGCCAAATCAAGCCACAAGACTTTCTCTAGAAAAATGGATGACACATGTTAAGGTTACTAACTACGTAAAATGTAATATTTGTCATTCACAAATCATAAAAATATTTTTTTGATCATTATTACTTCTCTATTGTTGACATAGTTTTTTAGTGGTTACCATATCTGGGCGTGTTCTATAGGATGACAGTCAAATTGCACAAAACAATAAGAAGTTAGATGAAAATGGCAGCAATGGCTTTCTATTTAAGGCACCAGAGATACTATTATTAACCCCTTATCTGAAAATATTGGGATAATATTGAAAATAAGTGATTTGTAAATTCTATTCACTCTGTATTATATTGGAAACACGCTAAAACATTATTTTATGCTTTACCTTGTTGAACTTTAACTATATAATTGAATGGTGCAAATTTGTAAAATACAATAATGTACTGTACACTTTTAAACAGGGGTGACCCCGAATAGTTGTATTTGACGATTCAACCTAAGGAGCCTTATCTCAAAAAATCAAATAAAAAATTCCATTCCGGCTAAATGGTAGTTCTGATTATTTGATTTACATAGAGTTGCTTGATTTCTCTCAATGAACCATGATAGACCTGACCTACAGTATATTATTGATCAGTTAATAAACAACTTTTACTTTTTTTTCAACCATTTTAATGTTACCGAGGCATTCTACTAGCCCACACAGCGATCACTGCCTGAAGTTTTAACAAGATAGTGGCACAATCTCCCATGGAGATTTATTTTATGTGTTTAAATGTTTATTATAGTATAGTATATTATAGTGTTTATAAGTGATTTATTATTTATTCATTTAGTCAGTCAGTCATCCCTTACCGTAGGATTATGTTAGAATATTGTAAATGTCACATCAGGAGAAGACTCTTGCCTTGTGTAGGCACACACATTTTTGTGACCCGCTTTTCTTTACAGTTCCATTGCGGTCTCTGTGAGGAAGTTCTAAATTAAACACATTCATTGTTGTTTGTGTTTGTAGCTACACTTTTTTTTGTAGCTACAAACTTTTTATTATCTTGTGTTATTTCCTCTTATGTAGAGCATACGGTAGATGGCCATTCATCTGACTGGCTCATTGATATGCCTGTGGTATTCTGGCATGAGCACTAGACATAATAATATAGATTACCAGTAAGTAAGTTTTAGTTTTCCCACATATCATTACTATGGATCAATGAGCAAAACAAACATGATTCAACTATCATTCAATGATGGGCAGACTTGACGATCATATTAGACTATTTATATCCTTAGTCCTTGAAAGTCTTACTTTCAAATCTGATGACTTCATAACACTCCAAAACGTTGCTTTAGTGTATAAAAAAAAGCTTGGTGTATACCACTGTGTCATCCATTACTTACACTTATTGTTTGGGCACTAAAGACACCCATTTGTGACGTTTGGTCAGGAGAGTTCTTTCATTAAAAATGAATGGGACATTATCAGGCTTCTGCAGAGATTGATAATGACCCATTCATGTGAATCCGGTGTGTTGGAGCAGGGAGACATATAAAACATGCAGGACAGCGGCCCTCCAGGACCGGGATTGCCCCCCCCGGTATAGGGGCATATATATTTGCTCAACTTACAAACCGGTGTCTTCCTTTATTAGCACTTAAGTGTTAAAGGTGAGGTAAGCGATTGTAAATTAAGTCAAGTCAAGTCAAGTCAAGTCAAGTCAAGTCAATTTTATTTATATAGCCCTTAATCACATTGCAGTCTCAAAGGGCTTTA
>JAODUH010002592.1:0-11926 GCA_027564835.1 Typhlichthys subterraneus | reverse complement strand
GGAGAGATGAAGAGAGAGAAGGAGAGATGAAGAGAGAGAGGGAGAGAGGGAGAGAGAGAGAGAAGGAGAGAGAGAGAGAGAGAGGGAGAGAGAGAAGGAGAGAGAGAGAGCGAGACTTGTTGGACAGACTGTATTTTATTTTTTGTTGCTTTATTTTGTTTGTTATGCTTTGGCAATATTGTGTTTGAACTTTCATGCAATAAAGCGACTTGAATTGAATTGAGAGAGAGAGAGAGAGAGAGAGAGGGGGAGAGTGAGAGAGAGAAGAGGGAGAGAGAGAGAGAGAGAGAAGGGAAGAGGGATAGAAAGAGAGAGGGAGAGAGGGAGAAGAAGAGAGAGAGAAGAGGAGAGGGAGAGAGAGACCAAGATAAAGAGGGGAAGAGGGATAATGGAGTGAGATAGAGAAGAAGAGGGAGAGAGGGAATGAGGGAGGAAGAGGGAGATAGACAGATAGAGAGGTATACACTATATATACAGTCGTGATAAAGAAAGTACACCCTCTTTGTATTCTGTGGTTTTTCATGTCAGGACATAATAACAATCATCTGTTCTTTAGCAGGTCTAAAGATTTGGTAAGTACAACCTCAGGTGAACAACGCCGCGTGACATATTACACCATGTCATGACATATTTAACAAACATGAAGCCAAAATGAAGAAGCCAGGTGTGAAAAACTAAGTACACCACATGATTCAATAGCTTGCAGAACCACCTTTAGCAGTAACATTTATCTGTATGACTTCATCAGGCTCTCACATCGTTGTAGAGAATTTTGGACCCTCTCTTCTTTACAATTCCAACTGTCAAACACCACCGTGCTTGACAGCTGGTATGAGGTGTTTGTGCTGATATGCTTTGTTTGGTTTTCACAAAACGTGGTGCGGTGCATTATGGCCAAACATCTCCACTTTGGTCTCGACTGTCCAAAGGATATTGTTCCAGAAGTCTTGTGGTTTGTTCAGATGCAACTTTGCAAACCAAAGCCGTGCGGCAATGTTCTTTGCAGAGAGAATAGGTTCAGTCTTTTTCTAATTGTACTGCCATGCAGTACAATTAGTGCCCTCCACTCCTGGGATGATTGACATCTTTCTTGAATGCTTTCCACTTTTGAATAAACCTTCTCACTGCAGAATGGTTTGATTGAAAATGTTTGGAAATGGCCTTATACCCCTTCCCAGATCGATAGGCAGCATCAATTGCTTCTCTAAGATCATTGCTGATGTCTTTCCTCCCGGGCATTGTGTTAACACACACCTGAATGCTCCAGACCAGCACACTGCTAAAACCTTGGTTTGTATAGAGGCGGTCACACTGGCTGATAATCAATGAATTACGAGCATTTGATTAGCAGCATCTGTCTGCTACTTAGCATTTTATTTCCTATGGAATCAGTAAGGGTGTACTTATTGTTTCACACATGGCTTTTCCATTTTGGCTTTATGTTTGTTAGATAAATCATGACACAGTATAATGTGTCATGTGTTGTTGTTCATCTAAGGTTGTATTTACCTAATTTTTAGACCTATATATATATATATATATATATATATATATGCTGTAGTGAGACAGAGAGACAGGTGGTGTGTTTGCATTAGTGCTGCAGAAGCGGTCGGCGACAGCAGGCCGGTTGCTCAATGTGTTGGAGGGGAAGGAGAGCAGATAATTGTTTCACAGAGGGGAAGGAGAGCAGACGATTGGTCCACAAAGGGGAAGGAGAGGGAAATGAGAGCAGATGATTGGTCCACAGAGGGGAAGGAGAGCTGCCAATTGGTCCACAGACCTGCAGGTGTTGTTGAGCTCCAGCAGTTTATTAAGGTTGTTTTCCGTTCTAAAATGTAACGTCCATACTGACGCCAATGCGATGTCACCTTACTAATGAGCTAAGTGCTTCGGCGCTTAACAATAACCATTATCTGTGCTGATTGGCTCACAAAATGCTATGCCCCTCCACTCTCAAAGATGACACTTTAAATTGGACAGTTGTGTTTCAAAATATAACCATTGTAAATGGGGGCGCTATATTACTTACATAACAATGTGTGAGTGACACATATCAGCAGCACATTGCAGTCAAGCGTAAAATGCTTAAATTGTTTAACTCAAATTGAAAATATCTACAAGCACGTTGCTCTGATACAATATGTCACATTTTGATCTAAATACACTTTGAATCAATTGCTATAGTGTTTGATAGGTCTGATAGGAACATGTTCTCTAATAAAAATATAGTTTAGGAACAGATAACTGATGACTAAGATATCCGAAGATGCTAAGATGGTAAAACAAATAACCAAAGTATTTGACGTTATAGTCTCTGTAGCTAATATATAATTAATTTAGAGGAAGGAAAAGTTGATTCATTGTCTTTATGCCTGAATTACTTCAATTAAATTATAATGATCCAGGGTACAACATTAATGTGGGATGAAAAAGAAATTAAACAAGAAATGTTATGTATTATTTATATCATCAATTCCATTGTTTATCTAATGATATAAAGAATAAACCAATATTTGAAATACAATTGAAAGTAATGTTATGTTACCTATAAAAATTAACACAATGCTATTCCATAATATTTGAAAAGGCTGTTAAAAGGGTGAGAAGGAAACAAAAAAGCTTTCAATTTACAGTAAAATCCTTGGCATTAAAACTCCCTCCGTGTAGAGGGCCACAAATGTTTTTTGTTATGATGTACTGTAGTGTTTGTGCAATAATAATAACTCTCCACTCATGTCCTGCTGAACGAGTGCATGCTATCCTTTTAATATTGTATATACTGTACATTTCTACTTTCTCCGTTCACTGAATGGCTTGCTGTGTGTGTGTGTGTGTGTGTCTGTGTGTGTTTATATGTTGCGTGGGCATGTGTCACCTTCGGGTGTCATTCCAGCTGGTTTCACTGTGGAGGGCTGCTTCTAACAAGGGCACAACATAACATGCACGCGCATGCACGCACACACACACACACACACACACACACACACATCTGCCCTCAGATCATTCTACAGGCTCTTCAGATCATCACACCTGCAGAGTGATTGTCAATAAACACACACACACACACACACGCATACAGTAACACCTCAACACTGATTAAAATGGCAAAATAGAAAGTAAAGGAAATGAAAGGAACTCATTGTCACATACAGGTACATAACGAAATTCATCCTCTGCATTTAACCCATCCCTCAGGGGAGCAGTGGGCCGCCGCTGTGCAGCGCCCGGGGACAAAAGAGAGAGCGCGAGAGAGAGAAAGAGAGAGAGAGAGAGAGTGCGGGGACCACATCAATTCTGTCTGTCTTCTGACACATTGCCTTATACACATGCACACACACGCACACATGCACACACGCACGCGCACACACACCTACACACACCTACACACACACACACACACACACACACACACGCAGACACACGCACGTACAAAGGCACGCCTTGACTTCCTGGAGCGATGCTTTAATCATCAAACAGTAAGTAACAGCTGTAAAACGGTTTAATTAAAACATGAATGTTTAATGAACCCCAGAGACTTTTAAACACGGAGCGCATAGGAATGAAGGAGAGACACACTTTGTTAACCTTATCTCAGTCACGTGTAGTTTAGTAAAGTTACAGTTAACACAAGCCTAACTCGCTTTACTAGAATTTGCCAAGTCATTGTTTTTAAATAGTTAAATATTACTTTAAATCAGTGTACATTCCTCGTTTCTGTCCTTCTGTGACTTTTCCAAAAAAGCCATCCAGCTCATATATGCGTTGTTAAAATTTGAATGGTGCGGTTGTAAACATGCAAACGATGGCAAGCAGCTAAAAAACATAATCTCAGGAGTTTTAGGAGCAGGCTACAGAGCTTTGACTGGAACAAGTCTGGTATCAGGTGACCGAACAACCAATATGCACCGTGCTAGCATTCGGGCCTGACAGCATGAAGAAGCTAACTGCCAGTTCATAGTTTTCATTCCTTGGTGGACATGGACATGTTGATCCACCTCAAACTACTGTATACTGCACATGAGATCCCCACGAAGGCCAAGGTAACAGATAACATGCATCCTCATCCTCAAATACTGCTGTGTCATTGCTCAGTGAAATGCCTCGCTATGTAAATATAGTTTGAGATTTATGTTTTACATTCAGTGAGAAAACAATAAGAAGGCAATACTTATCAGCCAAATCCCTGCAAAACCACAACATCTGAGTGATGGAGATTAATGGTCCATCATTGCGAACAAAAATATATCTATGACTACATCTCTAGGCATTTTGTTTTGATGCAACTCTTTCAAAAACGTTTTTGTATTTCTGTGTTAATAGTTAGATGTAAAATTTGTGAACCCCAAACATATTTCCCAACATAATACAGTTCTGCCACTTCTGTCTTTCACATGTCAACAAATGGTCGTGGCCAATTGCTATATGTGTGTGTGTGTGTGTGTGTGTGTGTGTATCTGCGTGCACGCGTGTGCAATAAAAGCTACTGTATAATGTATTAGCTGCAGGACTGTAGGACGAATGGGAAAAAAAATTAAGCAACTGAGATGAATAATAAAAACAATAACATTAAACCTGTCCCCATATCTACCTGTCTGTGTCACTATATCCCAGTATCACTATGTCCCAACCTGACAACCTGTTCGACAGACAGACAGGTGGACAGAGAGTCCATGCAGCCTGCCGCCCTAATCAGGCTTCCCTCTACACCAACTCAGCATCAGCGCGAACCGTCAGCGACGGTCTTTGGCACCTCCATCACAGGCAACACCGGGATCGCCGTGGAGACCGGGGGAGGAAGGGGCCGCGGGGGCAACGCAAATCTGGAGGGATCCACCGCGCGTTCCTCGCTCTCCCACGCCTCTGAAGCAAGGCAGCCCGCGGCCGACTGGCGGGAGAGCGAGCACGCACGAGGATTACATAAGAGAGGAGGGGGGGCGGGCGCTACTTTGGTGGGAGACGACGAGGCAGGAGACACCAGCGTTGGTCATCATGGCAACGATGCTTTGCTTCCAGTTACGTTTCAATGTTTTGGAAAAAACAAGTGACTTCGTCAGTGTACACATGACGTCTGAAGGATGTGTTTGACCGCTGGTTGTTTTTCTCGAAACGTGAACAAAATGTTTTTGACACACGTCAAGTCAAACAACGTTCAACTCCAGACATTACAGGCATTACAGTCATTATCTAGAGCGCTTGCTGACAAATTCAAATCAAAACAAAAACAGCTCTCCCTTCAGTTCCATAGTGTGCTCCCTCAGAAGCTCCGCCCCACACATTGAAAGCTTATTGCGAAGCCTAGGGTATTGTTGTTGTGAGCGGAGTTCTCGACACTTTGTCAATCAAAGTATATCAATGTCAGGTTTTGAACTATTCATACTGTTGCTATAGAAACATGTCTTGAGACACATCCGTCCATTTTGAAAGACTGGCTGTTTACGAATGTAAGGATGTGTCATGTGTGCGTGGGGCCTAAGGCGGCCTCCAACTCTCTGAGAAGGCTGGTTACTTGCTCAGCAGCTCATCTTAACAGCGGTTTCAAATAGGGATGGCACCGATACGATAATGAGATCGGAAATCGGTCCGATACTGACTTATATAGCTGGATCGGTATCGGTGACAAATGGACAGTTGTAACCGATCCATGGGGTTGATCCAACTAAATTAATTTACACGTGTAGGTCTACTGTCAGGCATCAGCCATGTCTAACCTACCCAGGCCACACTATCAGCAGCAGGTTTCTAAAATGCATCTAAGTCCTAAAATAGAGATTAGCTGTCATTTACTTTGAAACTTAACGTAAAACTTAATATAACACTGGAATCGGATCGGCAATCGGTATCGGCCGGTACCCAAAGTGCCGGTATCTGTATCTGTATCGGGACTAAAAAAACTGTATCGTGCCATCCCTAGTTTCAAATGGCCTATAGGTTTCATGTGAATGGCCAGTTTAAACAGGTGAACCAATAAGCGTGGCTGTTCATGGCCTGTTATTGTATGGCACAGTGGGGAATGTGAATTTAATTAAGCGGTTCGGTGAAGTAAATATTTTAAGGAAACATTTGTACAATTTTTATTTATGGAATACTTTGGCATATTAGGAACATTAAAAAAATTATACAGGTTGTTTTTCAACAGTGTTTATCACAGAGCAATGCTATGGGCTGCACTCACACACACACACTGATACACCCGCCCATGCACACATACGCACACACACACACACACAATGTCTCGATGACTCAAAGGAAGGTATCGTTTTCCTGAGTGAATCATAAGGACACTGGTCGTTAACGTAAGCCGAAACCCTCCATCACTTAGAGATGCATCCATTCACCTCCCCCCTCCCCCTTTACAGTCCACTGCAGGGATTGTGGCTGCGGGAGGGGTTGGGATGCTGTTTAGGACACGAGTATAGGCTGATTAGAGCGAACAGAAATGGACACACACACACACACACACACTCCCCTGTTCCAACCAGAACCTTAGCAGGTGAGAGGATGGAGATGTCAGCCCCCGTCCTGTCTGGGAGGGGGTGCAAATCACAGCCGCCTGTTCCATCCTATCGCTCTCTCTCTCTCTCTCTCTAGCTATCCCTCTCTTCCCCTTCCCCCAAAGCTATCTGTTATCAGGGTTTGGTTCCCCCCATCTCCCAGAGGCCGGTTCAGTGTCCATCTGAAGAGGGTGTGTGTGTGTGGGGGGGGGTTGATGGGTAGCCATGGCGCCGACCTACAAGGTCATGTGTCTCACCAGTGTTGGATGACATCCTAAACCTCCCTTGTTTCTCCTGGGGCTTCTCCTCTCCTCTTTCTCCGTTTCTCCCTTTCACTCCAAAGTGCTCCACACGCGTGCACACACACACACACACACACACACACACACACACACACAAGGCACACACACACACACACACACACACACACGAGGCACACACAGAGACACACTAAGACAAACACGAACACATTGAGACACACACTAAAACACACGAGACACACTAAAACACACACAGAGACACACACAGAGAAACACATAGACACACACACAAAGACACACACAGCACACATACACACACACACACACACACAGACACACACACATGCACACACACACACACACACAAGGCACACACACACACACACACGAGGCACACACAGAGACACACTAAGACAAACACGAACACATTGAGACACACACTAAAACACACGAGACACACTAAAACACACACAGAGACACACACAGAGACACACATAGACACACACACAAAGACACACACTGCACACATACACGCACACACACACAGAGACACACACACACACACACGCATAGACACACACACACACACAGCACACACAGCACACATACACACACATGCAGACACACACAGTCTCCAGTGTGAAGTGTAAGGTCAGCTGTCTGTCGCTGGACCAGGAGCCAACCGAGGGTCTGACTGAAGGAACAGTGTGTGTGTGTGTGTGTGTGTGCGTGCGTGTGCGTGTGTGTGTCTGTGTGTGTGTGTGTGCGTTTGTGTGTGTGTGTGTGTAAGGGAGTTGTGAAGAGCAGAGTAATTAAAAGGAGAAAACGGGAGCAGAAGTCTCACGTCGGACTCCGCTAGTCAGCACTTAACGCCTGTCTGAGAACTTACCACTCGTCTGAGCGCTTTAATAAAAGAAGCAGACTCGCTTTGCGAAAACAGCAAACTCATGCGTGTCTCGGTCGTCGTATCTTTCCACTGCTCACATGTGAAGCAGCGATATTGTTAGCATACTAGCTAGTAGTATGCTAACAGCAGAGTGCATATAAAACGTCTACGTGGCTAAACAATTAAATCACCCTAAAACCTCGAAACCTAGAAATATTTGATCTGGATGGATCACCATAGAAATGTGATAAATGCGTTGTTGAACCATGGTCATTATCTCCCCCAAATGTCACAAAATTATATTTTTGACATAACCTGCTAATGTTAAGCAGGTAAAAAAAAAAAAAAGAGAAAATAAATATAACAGCACTGATACTGTCAAGGCAATGATAACAAGCATATCAGACTAAATTGTATGCAACATTAACATATGTGACTTGTATGACAGCATACAAAACTTGACTCATACGTGACTCATATGCAATGTTAGCATATGCGACTCGTAAGCCATCTTGGCATACGTGACTCGTAAGCCATGTTAGCATGCGTGACTCATATGCAGCGTTAGCATATGAGACTCGTAAGCCATCTTGGCATACGCGACTCGTATGCTAACTACGGCAAGGTACGAGAGCTGAACCACTCACCACGGCTCCCGGCTTCCGTCCCCTTCTCCTTGCCGCTCGGCAAACAGTTTTCCAGGTAAAGTCCGTTACGGTAGCAGCCGCCGTCCCCATAAACGGGCGGCGGCGGCGTGGGTGAGGGCGTGAGCCGTGGCGTTGGCGGCGGCTCCCAGCACTGGCAGGGCGTCTGCATGATGCCGCACGGCCTGCTGGATGCGCTGGAGGCCAGGCAGTCCTCCAGCCACTGGCACAGCATCTGGCAGGCAGCCATGCTGGGGTTGCGCTTGCCCACCACCAGGTACTCCGTCTTGAAGGCCCCGTCAGCGTCCGCCAGCCATGGCCCCGTCCCCGGCCTCGGGGGTCCCTTCCTCATCTGGAGGAACTGCTTCCCGGCCTCCAGGAAGGCGACAGGGGCCGAGGGGTCGCACAGCCTCACCACCTCGTTGAAGCTCTCCATGCCAAGGTAGGTGCGCGTGGTCTCCAGGAAGGAGTCGAACTGGAAGATGCGCACACGCTGCGGGGCGCAGGCCTCCGTCGGCTTGGTGACCTTGATGAAGACGGTGTAGCGGCGTGGGTCGGGGTTCTGCAGGGTCCAGGAGCAGGGCGTCGCCGCCGGGAACACGGAGGAGGAGAGGAAGAAGCCGAAGAAGCGGCTCTGGACCAGCGTAGAGCAGGTGTCGGACTCGGGGCCGGACGGGGCTGCGCGGCACCGCCCCTCTATCAGCAGCAGGGACACGGCGCAGAGCAGCAGCAAGCGCACCCCGCCAGTCGGCATGGTTACCGGGAGGACGGTGCGGGACGATAGGCTCGGGGCTCCCGGGTGGGAGGGGAGGGGTGGGAGGGTAGGGGAAGGGAAGGGAAAGGAAGGGGAGGGGGGAAGGGGAGGGGGTGGGAGGGCAGGAAGTGGCCCTCAGAGATCCAGTGCCCCGCCCATGGCTGTCAGTCACCCGGAGTCTCAGAGGAACCTGTAGAAGGAAAAAGGGAGGGGGTGGGTGGGGGGGGGGACGAGATAAGAGATAAGAAATATCTGATCAAACAAACAAACACAGTTGCAGCGGCTTTATCTCAGCTCGACGAAGTCCCTGTCAGGTTGGAATGTTTTTATCGCAGCAGAGACTCTTTTGTGGCACCCTACACCTCCCCACCCCCCACCGCCACACACCCCCTACACCCCCACACACACGTAACCCCCCACCCTGGAGAACCACGGGACTTGATCCGGGGCGGCAGGCGGAAAGGTGAAGACAGCATCTGTTCAGTTTTTCTCATGCTGGTTCAGATTTGTCTGTTCCTGAGAGACGACGACCGTCACTTGTCTGCTCCCATATTCATCCCCCAGCTTGATCTTTTCTCCAATTACACGAGTATTAATTACAAGAACACCTGCAGGCATTCATTCATTTAACTTATAAGGGATTGGTTATACAACTGATATTATTGATAGATGTCTTTGTTTTATGATAATAATAGTCTACAACATTACACGCTGTTTTGACACACAAACACACGCACGCACACACACACACGCACAAACATGCTTCATTCGAATTCGTTCATTTAGGAATTCAATGTTTCTTGTGATTTAACCAAAGAGAACAAAGACTTCAGACTGCCAAGCTGCTTCAAATAGATACAATTGAATGGTGTCTAGCCAACTTTTAGCTTTTAAGGTTTGCTTGCTGTCATTTCCTGACCAGGACACTGCCAGCCAATTGGATATTCCTTTAATAGTAAACAATATATTAAATAAACAATACAAATCAATCAATCAATCAATCAATCAATCAATAAATAAATCAATCAATATGTCATGCCAACTGTGATATCCCTAATTATAAAAAAATATGATATTGGCAACTTTGCAGCTGTTTCATCTGAATAGACTGAATGAAATATGAAAGCCACAGTGTGTGAATTGATGTATCATGGTGTCATGTTGCCATTGACCTTTGTCCATTAAACACGTCCCTGGGTTTTAAGCAATTTACCGCTGTTATCAGCTGAACTTGACAGCCCCAAATGCAAGTCCCTCAGTGCAAATGACAGCGAGATGTCTTATCCCTCGATTAGGTCATCGGATTCCTGTCCAATAACGGGATGCAGATACAGAGATGGGGTGAACCAAAGTCGGTCATCAAGGAAACCACCAATCATAAAGATCTTTAAGGGCTGATGGAAATATGAAAACAGAGACAGAGAGGAACAGAGGGAATTCATGGAGGGATTTTGTTGTGTGTTTGCGTAATGTGTTGTGTTGGGAGCATATTACGGGAGTGTTTATTGTGAGATAAGTAGTCGAAAGACAGAATGAAGATATTGAACCTGAACCAGGGACATTTTTATCTACTCCTTTTCCTCGGAAACTATATTTATGTATTTCTATGCACAACAGACTACATCTCTACGTTTTGATAAGACCTTAGAATCCATCAGCAGGAGAGACCATCTTTACAACGTGCTTTGTATTTTCTTTGTCATTTTATTTCCCATCAGGCATTTAAAGACTGGAGCAGACTGCTTCAGACCTCTAGACCTCTCATCGGTGATGCTTGAGGTGGTGTTTGGTGCTTGGGTTCGGGGTGTGTTTGGTTTGCTGCTGATTTATCCTCTAATTGTGGGAACCAGGATGAGCCAGATCAACCCTCTGCTGGTCGGCACATATCCTATACACTGTATGTTGGTGTAACTAAGAGATTCGCTGGAAAGAAATATCGTATATATCTTTATTTCAAAACGTTTACATTCAATTTGTGTACTAATTCTGGCGCATAAAAAAGACATGGCACCTCCGCATTTTGGGGTTTCCCATCAGCCACAAGCACAGTCAACGCGTACAAATTTGCGCGGCTGATAGACCAGCGCAGAAGGATAATATGCTGAAGATTCGCCGTAGCCGACGCCGTAGGCTAGACGTAAGATCGACGCAGAACCTTAAATCGGACTTAAGTGGCTTTGGACAAAAGCGACTGCTAAATGTTGTGAATGTAAACATAAAAAAGTATAACTGTAACTCATAGGAAGCCTAGCCACCTCCCCCCCCCCCACCACTCCCCACTGGTTGGGCTGTGTGATGCACCCCAGAGCAGCCCGACACTAATGGAATGAATGGCGCTTTAACTGCGGCATTAAAGAGCTGCTGCTCTCGATAACCCCTCCCCATCCATCGCATCCACCTTGCCCCTGGGAGCCTGTTATCCCAGCATGCACTGTTCTTTGGGATATTCCTGCTCATGACAGACACCTCCACACCCTCCTAACACCTCCCTGCCACTCCCATATTGATCTGTGTGCCAGGGGAACCAGGCGTCGGAGAACAGCCGTTAGGAGAATGACAGGCTGCAGGGAAACCTGCAGCTTGCAGTCTGGTGATTTGACATGAGAACATTAGCTAGGCTATAGGACTGCATATAGCTACTGTAGGACGCTGGCTGCTATTTATGGCAGGTTAAGGTAGTAATAATAATTAATCCTAGAGGCCGTTAAAAGTAACGTAAACAATGCTGGATAAAGAATGTTGATATTTGAATTTAAAAAACCCCTCAGAAGCTTAATCACCTGGCTTGGACACACATTGCCAAGGCTGGGATAGTCAATCAATCAATCAATCAATCAATCAATCTTTATTTATATAGCGCTTTTCATACAAATTCATGTAACACAAAGTGC